>CAOLHI010005350.1:0-74496 GCA_948474755.1 Ctenosaura bakeri
GAAAGTTAGGCTGACCTCTGGTAAGCAGCCAGAACAGGACAGATCTGAAAGGCATTCAGTGTCTGAAACTGCTGTTTTAACTGCTTAAATACTAGATTTTAGGATTGTTTTAGACTGCTTTGAAGAGTTTTTAAACAGTATTTTAATGTGCTATTTAAAATTATTTATTTATGCTTTATGGGCTGGGAGGTGATACAGAAATACAATCAATCAATCAATCAATAGCATAGGATCAGATTTGAAATAACTGGGTGAGTTGAAGTATTATGCCGTATGAGGGGCATCTGGCTGACAAAGATATGAGAAAAAGACAAGTATTTTTTTAATATGTTCTAACACAACCAGATATGTAATTAATTTAAACTGAGCTCCTGAAGAATTTCAAAATGTGGTTTATTTACACTGCATTTGCAATCTGTTTCTCTCTTTTTCTCTCTGTGTTATTTTTAATTAGACTGTTTGAGTCTCAAAACTATTGCCTTGGGAATTTTACACAGATGATCTCAAAGAAACAGGCAAATTTTGCGTACAATTATAATGAATTGCCTGCAGCTTAATAAACCCATAATTCAAGGCCAGAGAGCAATACATGGGTGGTGTTCTCTTCCATTATGAAGAACATGGCAGTCAAGGTCAGAAAGTAGTTGGAAAGAACAAATCATGATCATCTTTCCCTTCTCATCTCTATAGAATCTTCATATAAGAGCTATAAATCCTGGTTCACATTTTGTATATACAGAGGAACATGAGAATGAGATTAGAATTCACATAATCTTTCCCAAGAAGATTACCTTTTTTCCCAGTGGATTTATTGCATGAGTGGATTCTGTGTGCATAGATCCAGTTAAGGTTCAAACTGGTTAAACAAGACTTGGACCCTGACACTGACGGGCAAAGTGACACACTAACCAAGATTTACATGTGAAATTACACAGCTAGTTATATAACCACTGGGGGACATTGGATTAAGTCACACTCTCTCAGCCTCAGAAAACAAATCTTGCAAAGAAAACCCCATGATAGGATTGCCTTAGGGTTGCTACAAGTAGGAAATGTCTTAAAGACACACAACAATCCCCTATATTATGTGTACTGGAAACAAACCGTTTCCATGTGGCCCTTCATCAGAGCCTCTGGAAAAGCACCTTTTAATGTTATTTACTGATGATCCCAACTATATATATATGTAAACAAAAAGCTGGAATACTTTCCTTAAAATTGCTTCAAAATGGCTTCAATGTCTCATTGTAAATATATTTTTTTTAATATTTGTTTCAAAATCCTTTTTTAAAAAAAGAAAAGAAAAGGTTCAGGATACTAATGTTTCAAAATATATTGCTGTATTACTGCAGGACTTGGTTTGTGTGGCCTTTTGGCAGATCTTAAGGAAGGCGGGTAACACAGCTGGTTATTATTGCATAGTTGAACATCCCACTCTTTATTTTACATCTTAATGAAATAGGGGGAAATTGGACGGTTACTCTTAGGTGAGGGAGCTTAAAAGTGATAAGAAACTTGTCCTTAGATACTTTGAAAGGTAACCTCCCATCACACATAAATGTTTCTTCTGGACCCCTCACTATCTCCTGTGGCTTAATTTGCAAATTGTCTGAGAAACTCTTAGATGGAAACCTTGTTATAAAATTTATCCAATGTGGCTCTCTAGGTTTCATAGGACTTCAGTCTCCAACATAGTCTTAGCACAATGCAGGTGCTACCAACCTTTGTTCCTTTGTAGAGTCGAAGGCTTTCACAGCCAGAATCCATTGGTTCTTGTGGGGTTTTCGGACTTTTAGACCGTGTTCTGGTCTTTGTTCCTTTGTTTTGTACTTTAGCACCCAGAAGCTCTCGCATCATGGTCAATGACAATGGATTCTGGGACCTGAAGTCCAAAATCTGGAGGGCCACAGGTTGAGAACCACTGGTGTAGCCAGTCCTGAAGAATTCAGGGAACCACTTCTGGAGCACTGCATGAATTCCATTCCTGCTTTATTTAAGTCGCTAGTGGAGACTGGAAGAACAAGGAAATAAATGAAGATAACTGAGTATCAATTAATTTTTTTAAAAAAATCAAAACTATCAGTCTTTCTTTGATTTTTTTCCCTCTGTAAACTATACAATGCAGTTCATGTAGGTATCTTCTGCCAATATAAATTTTATCTTCTGCCAATTTCCAAGAAATTGATGTTATTCCATAAGCCTGTTCATCTATTTGCCCTGTACTTCATCACTGTAGACTGGGTATCATTTATTTATGGAACGAGAAAATCATATCCTAAGGCAATGCACCACACGAACCTTTCATGTTTAAATGACAGCTATTGAAGGAACAAGACAGGATACAAAAATAATACTCATGAATAAGAGTTTCCACTATAAGAATATATTAAACTGACACATAACCAAATCTCTTTGAAGTTTGGCACCATTTATCAACACTAAGAATATGAGGTTTTGAGTCAAAATGACTAGTTTATTAAATATCTATGTCATAATATGTTTCCTATGAAATATTAAAATAATGAAATGTTATTTTTTCTATCTTTGGAATTTTTTATATTTTTTAAACAGTGCTATTTTTTCTTATGAATCTATATATTTTTTTCTTTTATGCTTCAGGGTTATACTTCTGAGCTTGCTCTTCTAGTAAAAGTTCCATTTATTTCACTTTGAGGATTGATCTGCTGATGGAAAGAGCTTCAGATTCTTGTATGAAACAGAACAGAGGAAAGTTCTTGTAGAATGAAGGATGAGACTACAGTCACCAGATATAGCACATAACATTTTCCTTCTCACTGAAACATATATGTGGAGGATGTTATGGAATTTGTCACCAAAAATGAAGTAGACCTAAAAAATGTACTGTTATCAGGACTGAAATATGTTACTACCACATTTTGTCTGAAGTGAAGTTCTCTGTATACAGTGCGGAGACTTCTTTGTAGATATTTTCAGGCATGCTGAAATATCTGTTCATTTATTTTTTCTCTTCATCCACCCATCTAATACTCTTCATAAAATATTTCTCATTAACATTGCCCTCACTTGTTTGAACCTAAATTGTCTATACTCATCTTTAGCAATGTCATTACACAGAGCCAAATCAGTTTGTGTTCATATAATAATTGCTATGCAATTGCTGGCTGGGTAAGTTTACCAATGTGCTGAATCGAAGTAGCATACCTCTCATTCTCAACTTCCCTTATTAACCACCAATGTCTTTTCTAAGTAACCCCCAGTTCAAATTAGGAATGCTATCTCAAGACCTAATCCTATTTTCTACCTGACCATTACTCAACTAAAATCACCTAGAAGCAGAAAGAAGACACAGTTGATATAAAAACTGACTTAGATGTTACTGGAGCAGTGAATCCATTCCAGGTTTAGGCCATTTCCACACTACACTGTTATAGTGCTATTATTCTACTTTCAACATCCTATGGAATCCTGGGGTTTGCTGTTTAGGAAGGGGCATTTAGATTTCTTAGCCAGAGAGCTCCACAGGATGTTGAACATGGAATAATAGCACTGTAAAGTATAGTTTTTAAATGGCCTTAGTCTGCACTTTTAAGAAGCTATCCAAGGTGCTGAATCTTTTCCCTAAAATAGGTGTACTCACCAACCCACTTACAGTGGAGTCACCAACCACAAATGGATGTTATTCAATTGAAATCTCTGAAAGCCATAGTAAAGCTTGAAATGACAACAAAAATAAAACACTGAGAACATTCACATGGGTCTATTTTTTTCTATGAAAGGTCAAACAAGGCATTTATAGGAATTCTAGAATAAGTTAAAAGAATTTAAATAATACTAGTAAAATTTCTCAGGGGAGCTTTACTGTAAAAGTTGACATCAATTTTTGCCTAACGCAAAATTCTGCCACAGATTTGAAACATGGTTGAAAATGGGCACAAATAACTGAGAGAAACATCCTTCCCTTGCACACTCACAAACACAAATCCAACATGAGGGGAAAAAATGAAAAATCCAAATAATTTTGGCTTAGACTTTGAGGAACCTTTTGAAAAACAGCACCAAGAAGTTGACATTGGAAGGAGTGACTTCATAGCTAGATGATATGCCCACACTTGATAAGGCTAAGTCCAATGCTATTTGCCCTAAGGATGATAAATTCTTAGGTGCAATTGAAATGTGACAGGAAGTCTTCCATCTCACAATCCTCAGGATTCAATATTATGGAATGTGAATGAAACGAATGGTAAGCCACCTGTATCACTCATATAAACAGCCTTCAACAATGAATACTATAGATGTCTACTCTGAAGAAGATATCCATTTTGCTGCATGATGCTCACTGTTGGTTAAGAAGCGGGCAAGATTGCAGACTATTTTTCTTAAATAACATGTTGTTATAATGTTATTTTGTACTTTTGCTCTGCCCCTCTCTACCTCTTCAATTTTCTATGAGTCTTGAAATGATTGCATTTTTTTCTGTTTTATTTCAATTAATTGAATTCAGATACAAAAATAGATCCCACAAAGAATAATAAACAAAAGGTTTGCTGTTGGGATTTTCCTTTAAGGTAACTTTGACATAGCAATTCTTGACGTTTTCAGAGAAGATTTGAAACAGGCTTCCTCTTAGGCCACGAAGAATGTGACTTGCCCAAGGTCACCCAATGGGATTTCATGACTGATCAGGAATTCAGTCATTGGTCTCTTGGAGTCCCAGTCTAAAATTCAAACAGGACTGGCAACAGGTATAGGCAAATGCCATCTCATTTCTACTTTACTGCAGGAAAAAGAATTCTTGATTTTTTGTTTAATTCTACAAATTGTTAAATATGCATTCCGGTGCTCGGCATGAGACAGAAACTTGAATCAGTTATAGGTACAGATTAATGTTAAATACATCAAAGGCACAAATAAAAAGGGAGGGCTTGCATGTATATTGAGCATGCTACTCTGTACAGTTCATATTTTCTGGTATGAAAACAATTATTTGGGGAATTAAGGAACTGACGTATTCAAGAACACATTAAAAATGCCATCTGCTATTAAATAGAAAGTTAGCCAATAGTTGACAGGAAAATGGGCTGACAACCTTGACATAAAAACACTTATTCTCAATACCATTTATTCACTGTATGCCAAGGGAAAAGAAACTGTCTGCAAGAACGACATTTAATCCCTCTGTAGACTCAAATGTACATACACACAGACAACTCTTGTGTATGACACTTTTCTCTGCCTGTCCCTCATACACACACACACATACATACACACAAACAGAGAGAGAGAGGGAGGGAGGGAGGGAGAGAGAGAGATCAGAGATTAAGGAGGTGATGTTTATACCAAATGCTATAGGCCAGCAGCAGAATGTTCTGGAGATAAAATGCAATTCTTCTGAAGTATTGGTTTTGGGCAATGAAACCAATGACATCAATCATGTCACATTTTTTTCAGAGGGAAAGAATGTAGAAATGTAGTGAATGACAGTCAGGTCAGGTGACAGGTCATCTGGAATACTATTCCTTTTGATTTATTCAATTTTTCCTATATTCCCTATTTTTAAATGAATTTCCCACCACAGAACTTTGCTCATTCTGCAGGAATCAAAGCAGAAAACTGTTAGAACACAGAAGTAAATATCCTAAAATCCATTTCAGTGTAAGCTGTTCAATGTAGGTTATAGCATAAAATAGTTTACATGATTATTTTAGAGCATGCACTTGGAATTTAATTTCTTCAGAATAAGTCTTGTAGACTTTCATGGTATACATGTTCAAGTAGATGCATTCAGGATCTAAGTAGGTATGCCACCAATTGCACAACAGCAAAAATAATATTGATTTAACTCTAAGTGTATAGAAGATTTAGTCTAGAACTGGCCAGAAAGTAAATCTTGATCTTCTATCTGCGTGATTTGCAACAGATCAGCAAGGATTTCATGAAGTTTCAAAACAGCAGCAATGTGTCTGTCTAACTTATGCTGCTACCATGGAAAAAGCTTGAAGCAAGCAGGAGTAGATTTTTGTGTGGAAGAACAGTGAACTCTGTTGAACTCTGGTATTTAGAACAAATGTGTGGGTTCAGAATAAAGAATCCAAAATGTATGTCTTTTGTGCTCATTGATCTTGGGATTCTAGTAAAAACAAAACAACCCTCATACACTAGAAGTCTTCACATATCTGGTTTTGCCTATTACTTGCCTCCCGAAGTATGGTTATGACCAAAATTAGTGAAGTCAGTTTGCATGAAGGGAACTTGTTTCTTAAGCCTAACTGAAGCAGCATGAAGAGAGTATTTTTATTGCTGCTGCTGTGAATCTAGTGTCCAAGTGTTGTAAATCCTGATAAAATTGTCTCATATCTTTAATGAAATACATGACAAATTGAAAACATGACTCTAAATGGTGTGATGAACATTATATACTTAATTACAATAAGAACTATTTAAAAACCAAAGCACAATAGTTTCAGAGGTGCATTCAGAAAACACTTTCACCATGCAATCATCCTATCTGAAACAGAGTGTGTGTGTGTGTGTGTGTTACAAGGGGTTACTGATGTTATTGGCTTTCATTTGTAACCTAATCCCTTTTGCCATTTTATTTATTTTATTTTATTATTTTATTTTTTAATTGTCCTTTTAGCTTCAAAAACTCTGTTGCGGAGGACAGGATGGCTATACACTGTCAAATACTGACTGGTAGCTCCAGTATCAATGAGGTGATAACCATTCAGATATTAGTGCAAACTTTTAAAGGAGAGCTCCAGGGTGCTGAACTTGTTCTGGGAATAGAGTTTGGAGATAGCTCCTGTATAGTCCAAAATAAAACTGAGAGTAGATTCACCATCCTAGTCACATTAGGGCCACCATCTCCTAGCTATAATGCCTTTTGATTGATAGGTCTAGTAGCCCTCTGTCTGAAAGACCTATCAGTCAGAAAAGGAGAAGCTCCATGTTTTAGTGCTAAAAATAATATACGATAACTAGGCATATAGAACTACAACAAAATTAAGAAACATGGTATGTGTTTTTTTTTTCCTTTTTGGAAATTGTTTGTGTAATCCTGTTCGTCTGTAATTTGTAAAATTTGTAAACTTTCCTTTTTTCTTTTTTTTACAAAAATGAACAGATCTGAAATGAAGGACATATTTAATGGAGGGGTGGTAGCAAATTTAAGACACTCTCCATACTTCAACAGTATGGTAAGAAGTAGGTGGAAAAATTATAGGATATCCTTCCACTGATTATACCTTTGAAGACTCACTGCTTGGATCCTCTGTCATGGCATCACAGAAGTGTGCATTTTACAGAGGAGAATTATCATTAAGGTGATGCTCAACCAGCACAAAGTGTCTGTGCAGGAAATACATTCCTTATGTGCAAGTATGTCATGTTGAACAGATGAATCCAACAGTTTTTTCAGTAACCTAAACTCCTTTAGAATGTTGTGTATGCATCCTTGATTTGGTTGGAGCTCAAGTCACTGATTCAGATCCAGCCCAATTCAATCTTGATCAGTTTGGACCTGATTAGACCTAATATTAACCTTGAACCTGAATCAAGATTTGGATTCCTTTTTTCCTATTCCTCCCACAGTTGAGCATTGGGGAACCAAAATTGTTAGAACCATTTTTTCCCTGTCATATCTAAATCAAATTTAGAAACAAAAAGAGGAGATGAACTCTCCAAAATTGCAGAAAGATAATTTTAGGGGATTTTGTACTAGAAGTCTTTAAAATCTGCATTCCACAAAAAATATTTATTTTTCTTTATTAATTAAAACATGTATTTATCATGGGCTATTAAGGCAAAGTAAAAATAAAACAATATGAACAGCTTTAAATTTAACCACTTGAAATTATTTTAAAAATAAATAAAATAATAATAATAATAATAATAATAATAATAATAATAATAATAATAGCAGCTTCAAAAATCAGACCAAGATCCTGCATTCAGAGGCATATTGTAAAGTTCAGCAGATCTTTGCTTCCCCTTTTACCACCCATCCCAAACCTCACCTTTCAGCAATTGCAGCTACCTCTCCAAAGTCATTTGAGAATGAAGGGGGACTTCAGCAAAGGAGCATCCATCTTTGTTCCTACACCTTTTCTTTACTGGGAGAACCTTCCTTGAACCCTTTGGATGGAGTATGACCTGTAGGGTACAATTGGCCCTTGAACCCCCCCCCCCGCCTTTTGTAACTCTGAAACCTGCAAACCCTGAACTCACATTTAAAAATGAGTTGACATATTTTTTAACCCTGAATCACTCCAGAATATCCCTAAAGGCATGAATACATGAAAATGCTCTTCTGCATCCATAAAAACAGAACCACCTAAAGTACATCTTTTATTTTTATTATGTATTATCCAAAATCATGATGAGTCATTTTGACTGCTTCCAGACAACATTTTGTCCAGTACATGTCAAAATAAGTTATTTGGGGACTCAGACAGTTGGGTCCGGGTTGCGGAGAGATCAGGAGACAATAAACTGGCTCCCAGCATCCTATGGTTGCCAACCCTGCCTTAGAGCCCCAAACTTTCCAGTTAAAGATCTGTACCAGGGAGCATGGACAAAACTGTTGTACTAAAATCTGGGCACTGAGGAGGCAGGTAGGCAGGCAAAGAAACAGAACAGAAGAGTGGGCCACTAAATCAAAGCCATCTTTTCCAGGCAGGCATGCTAGAGCCCCAGTAAGAAGCTGTAAAAGTTGATGCACTGCTGGACTAGCCAAACTGCCTCTTATCCCGAGGTGTCTTAGGGGGCTCACCACGGTAAATTTCTTCATTTGCTTGGGTGTTCACACTACTTCTTGGTGTGAAGTTCAAGAAGGATCAGTTCCATCCTCTGCAATGTGCAATTTGTAAGAAGTGAAAAAAACAATCATCACCAATCAAGAAGCATAAAAAATGTCCTGTTAACTTCCAAAAATTGAACTAGTCTCTCACTGTGAACTTGGAAGACACAAAACTGAAGAGAAAGGAAGCAATGGAGACAAATCCCTGAAGCCTGGAGCTCTGGAAGGCTCAGGCCTCTGGGGCCCTAGGCAGTGAATGGACAGTCAGAAACAGTTTGATTTCATGGAGATGTATTGGCACAACCAATTAGGTAGTTTAGTAATGTAGTTGTACTAAAAAGGTTAAGCCTATTTATGTTCATTTTGGTTTATGAAAGGTTTTATTTTTAATTATGATTTTCACTATGCCATTCTAATAAATGTTTACCATTTATTTTCAGCCTTTCTCAGTTTATTTTAAACCCAAGTCATTTAAAACTTAGAGAAAGTCATAACATTTGATGCATGGGATGGTCCAGTTCCAGCTTTCAGCAACCCTTGAGAGGCAAGAGGAAGGTTTACACATCCAGAAAAGCGACTCCAGAAAAGCAGGAGCCTGGGATGCACATTTCTTCTGATATATCCTGTTAAATGGCTCCTTCCTGCTCATATTTTCCTTCCTCTAGAAAAGTAGAATAGGCAAAATTGCATTGTCTTAAGCTCTTGAGTGTAGAATCGTTTTTAGCACAAATGAAGCCATTTGGACATGTGTTGCAACTGTATTGATTACCCATATTTATTGCAGTGAACAGTGCAAGTGCCCTAAACAGACATACTTGATTAAGTCTATAGCAAAGAAGAGCAAATCCATTGCTTGCCCCAGGAAATTCCAATAGCTTTATTAATATTCATTTGGCTTTTCTGGAATTCATTAGAATTCATTCTGGAATTCATTCATTTATCTGCAATTATCTGAGTACGAAATCTCTAATTCCCTGAATGTTACTTTATGCAACATTTGGTGGTAGTCAAGAGATACTTGAGAGCCCAGCAAAATGTCATTAGCTTTAAGGCAATTTTGTGGCTCCTCTCACAACATTCTGCTGTGCTTTGTTGCCTGCAAGGAGCAGCTTTCAAATTCACCTTGAATCTAAGGCTGCAAGAAGACCCTGGCTTTTTTTTTTTTTTTTTACCCTACAACAGGATTTGTGTGTGTGTGCGTATATAGAAGATATAGTGGAGATTCGTACAATATTTTACTGAAACAAGGACATTGTATTTGCTGACTACTAAAATGACACAAGAATGTAGACATTTTTTGATATCTTGTAAAAGAACTTGGAAGGGAATTTTTTTGAATCAAATAGCACAAATTCAAAAAGTTTCATTTCCAAACTCTTTTACAATATAACTCTATACTTGTACTCAAAACCTAAACTTATTTAGAGCAATCAGGTAAGCATATGCAGAACAGTAGACTTAATATATACTCCAAATGTCTTGGAGTTCCACTGGGGTCACAAAATTGAAGGCTATACAGACAGAACTCTCATACCTAATACAAAAAAATAAAAATAAAAATCAGAGGCATTGAAACAGATGAGACTGGCGTGCCTTCTGCAATGTACAAAATAGAAAAAGAAAACTCCTCAAGGCTGCACAATGGAGACATTCAAAGCTGTGGCAGGAGTAACCTTTCAAGACCTATAAATCTAGATTCTAGGGCAAACGAATCTCGTATGTATTGACATGAATAGTAGCAGGCTAGTGACAATGTTAGGACAGTTAATGCCAGCCTTGGACTGATTCTCAATTTCTAATTATATGCTAAAATCCTTACTTTAATGTATAGCTAAACTTGTGCCATTGAAACATTTCAGAAAATATACATAAAACATACAGTAAAGTAGGCCCAAAGTAGTACAAGCAGGTTTGTGCATTTTATCAACCTGAGCCTTTAATTTTGTCCTAGGCATGTTGTCCAGCAAGGAATTTAGGGTGTGCAGAGACACCTAACAGTGACCGAGGAAGAGAATGAACTTTAAAATCTGCAACAGGTTTTCCTCCTTGCATGGGCTATGGAATTTTCCTTGGGCTTTTGTTGTTTCATTGGTTAGCTTAAATGTACACTGCATTTCTATATCTCAAGCACTGAATGTTACCCCAAAAGGAGGGGGACTTTGAGATCTTCCAATAGTACCCATGCCTCTGTGACAAGGAGGGAAAATATCACTCAAAAGAGAAGCCTGTGAGAGGTGGGGTAACCTTACAGGATCTTTTCACCAGTACATACAAATGCTAACTGTAGGACACCATCTGGGGGGGGGGAGGAATGCCTTTTATTGTGGAAAATTCACACACACACACACACACACACAGTGTCATGAATCATGCAAGGCTAATGAGAGATAAAGGAGAGAAAGGTTGGATAGCAAGAGTTTGGGTAGAAGTAAGTAATAGTTATTGGTTCTGAAGCAGCAGAGAATTGGGGTGAATTGTCTCGGACTGGGGAAGACTGACAGCAGTATAATGAACAGGAATATGGAGTTCTTCATGCAGGGTAATATGCCACATGTGTCCAAGGTACCAGCAAGCAGACAATGGCTGAGTCAGGGTTTATTTTTATTTTTTTTCCCTATGCTGAGGGAAATGTGTGAAACAAAGAGGCCTGAAAAGTTCTGATTGCCTTTGCGGGCAGGTGACAAAGCATCAAAGGAAATCATGATAGCCTTTTAATTACTGGAGAGTTGGGAAAATAAAAGGACTGTTTCTGTGGGAAATAAGTAGCAGGATGTCAGCTTTTAGATGTTCCTTCTAGCAGCTTCATTAGCTGTTGTTCCATAGGCTTGGGAACTTTAGAAAACCATCTAAAACCCATCAGGTTAAGTTTTCTGATTAATTCTCCAAAACTTATGACCTGGCCATTCTAAGTTCTTTGTCCTAGCTTCAGGAAACTTCCAATCAGAGTCTATTTTTCCCCATACAGTTTTTCAGCCATAAGTGCAAGATTTATATTTCTTTCATGCCAATTAAACAATCATACTATATCACAGATGGGGGGGTGTAGGGTGTGGTAACAGTGAAGGGCTTGTTGTCTACAAAGTCTGATCATATCACTCCATCTAACATGAAGGTTGGTAGGGAAAGGTAAGGAGAGACTTCAGTACAGAAGATTTTTTCTGTTTGTGCAGTCTGTGAGTATATAGAAGGGAACCAATGAATTGGAGATGTGCACTTCCACTAGTACAAAGCATTATCAAAACTTTAAGACTAAAATAATTTAGGTGTTCCATTTTGTACAAATAATTCCTTTACAGATAATACAACGAAGTTTGATCTAGAAAAATGATTTAATGTTATCCCAAATAGCTCCTCATCTAATCATTAGAATTAATCTAATTGCTATAACAAAATGCTTATGAAACTTCTTTGAAATTCCCGCTGTTGCATGAGATGAATTAATAGCTTGTGGTGTGCAAATATGACTGAGGTAACCAGTCTAAGGGCACCATCACACAACTCTGTTATAGCACTATTATTCTACTTTAACTGCCATGATGCCACATTGCATGGAATCATGGGATTTGAAGTTTAGGGAGAGGCATTAGAATTTTCAACCAGAGTGCTCCAGTGCCTCATCAAATGACAAACCCCAGAATTCCACAGAATGATATCATGGCAGTTAAATTGGAATAATAGTGCTATGGCAGCATAGTGTGATAGGGACCTAAATGAACTTCTTCAACTGGAATTGAAGTAAATCATGTCACAGTTTCTATAACTGTGCAAAACAATTTATTTTCAGTAAAGCCACTGGTTACATATTATGGCATTGTGATGATTTTGGCTGCTCCATGATAGTCTTTCTATTGGCTGTATCCAGTTGCATCATTCTGTTGTGTTGGCAAAGAAGCCTGCTATTGACAGAAACCCAATTTTCCTCTTTTCTCAGGTTGCAAATGCAGTGGAAGCTGGTGGCTCCCATGTTCCTGCAGGATAATAATAAATCTGCTCACTGCAGAAAAATAATAAATCTGCTCTGGGTTTTAGTCCAAACGTTTAGGGAGCTATCCAAAGTTCTCAAAGTTTGGATAGCTTTTTAAAAGCTACAGCTAAAAGCTGGAATGGATTTGTTATTTCACTGATATGGAAGCCACCAGCTACCATTGGCCAAGACCCATGCTTTGATTTCACAATCAAATCTGGCTTCAGGAGCTGATTTTTTACAGTGTATTTGGAACAGTATACGTGCCGTTGCACAAATTATTGCAGCATCATTAGACAAAGTCTTGTTTGCAACAGTTGCATTTGTTCTACTTGCATAAGCACAGCAATCTCCTGTACATATTTCTGCTAAGTAAAACCTTCAGATGATGCTTTCTCTCTGAACTTATATCTGATTTTCCACTATTGAATGGGAATAAAAAAGTGGGTCTATGTCCTATTCAAACATCCATGTGCATTACCAAAAGATGGTGAGCTGCCCTGGATGAGCATTAAAATTTTAAAAAGCCAAATAAAATTGTCAGAGTAAATTAAATATGTATATTTATGCTTCAACTTCATGTGAAAAATACAATATAAGTTACTAATTCACCACTGCATCAATTATGAAACATACCGTATATGAGAGCTTAACATATTTGCCCATTTTATTTCTATGCAGCACTCTGAATGTGCTGAATTGGTAACATCCTGGCAGCCAGAGCAGCACTTTCTCTAAGCAGTACCCATATTTGCAATTCAATTCTTATCCTTAAGTTGGTTTGAGGGTCAAAGCTTAGTGTGAGAGATTATCGCTTCTTGGAAATATTTGCCATGAAGGCAAATACAAAATAGTAATATGAGAAATCTGGTGATTTTTTGCATTGTTAGAAAGTGTCATTTTCTAAATTATAGCTTCTTGTCTGGCTTTTTGGAGTAGTTAAGTCCAACTCTAACCACTATAACTATATTCCTGCAAAGTAAATGTGGTAAGATTTACAAGAGTTTGGAAAACTTTCTACTGGGATAACAACTCCCAGATTCTGCAAGCCAGATAGGAGGATTATGAGAGTTGCCATCCAAACTTAAAACTTTTCCACACTCTGGTGCTTTCCTCAGTCATGTTGCCTTTGCACTGAAGAGCTAAAGGGGAAGCACAATCCAGTATCAACTAAATTACTTGGGAACTAAGGGAAATTGTCTCCCATAAGTAACAGCAAGCCACGAGTGAGAAAAAGCTGGCATATCTATTGATTGAAGAATGGGCAGTTTTAGTTGGTGCAGGGGCCATTTATTTTGCACCTGAGACTTTCTAGTGACCACAGGAAATGTCAAAAAAACAAAAACAAAAACAAAAGATCAGAAGCAGCTAGAGATCATAAAGCCATAGTTATAGAGTTGGAAGGGGCCCTATTGGCTATCAGATCCAATCCCTACTCAGTGCTGGTTCTCCAGGTAAAGCATCCCCAGCAGGTAATTGCCCAACCTCTTTCTGAAAACTTCCACTACTTCTGTAGGCAATTGGTTCCATCACCAAACCACTCGTACTGTTAAGAGGTTCCTTCTAATGTTCAATCAAAATCTATTCTCCTGTAACTTTAAACAATTAGACCTGATCTTTTTCTTTGGAGCAACAGAGAATAGGCCTGCCCTCCTCTCTGTGACAGTCCTTGGAGAATACAATCATGTCACCACTCAGCTGACCAAGCCCAGCTCCTTCATAAGTTTTGTTCTCCATTCTTCTTACTATCCTTGTTACCCTTCTCTGAAACTTCTCCAACATGTCTATATCTTTCCTAAAATGAAATTCCCAGAACTGAATGCAGTACTCCAGATGAGACCTGACCAGCACTGAATATAGTGGGACTATTACTTTCCTTGACTTGGGCACTAAAGGCTAAAATAGCATTTGCCTTCTTTGCTATAGCATCAAATTGCTGTCTCACGTTCAATTTTTAATCAACAATAATCTGAGGGTCCTCTTTGTATGTACTACTGCTGAGCCACATATCCCCCTTCCCATATCAATTGCATTTGATTTTTGTAACTTGTTTTTGGGAAAATAGAAACAACTACCTTTTTAATAGGAAACAGTGCTAAGGTCTCATGCATCCTCTTTAGGAAATCTGAAGAGCTTAAGGACTACAAAAGTATTCTTGGGATGCATTTTACCACACTGGAAACAGTAGTTTAGTTTTCCAACCAGCCAACTGAGAAAATGGAGCTCTATTTGCCCGTAGCCCTTAGTCTGCAAAGCTAATGGGAGAAAGCACTCAACCACATCCCTAGAGTTGTTGTTGTTTCTGCTGCAGCTGTTGCTAATGTTATTGTTTTAAGCAGATTTTCTAGTATCAAAAGTGCTCTAATATATACCTAAACTAACTGCAAGGGGAAAAGAGGAGAGGAGAGGAATGGTGGGGAGGAAACATAAAACATAGTGCCTTTTGCTCCTTAAATACACTCTATCAGTAGTGGCTTCTCCACAGAAGGTAGTAGTTCTTATTTACTAGATAGGAACAATTTTTTTTATAGATCTGCTTAGTTCAGTAACAGAGTCATCTATATAATAATAATAATAATAATAATAATAATAATAATAATAATAATAATAATTTAAAATTTATTTCTATCCCGCCTCTCCCAATGGATCGAGGTGGCATTACAAAAATATATAAAAACATTAAAACATTAAAACGCACCCTATCCTCCCCACCCTCCAACCCTTCTATCCCCCTAAAACATATTAGTTAATTAAAACAAATTAAAAACAAGATTAACACAGAAGACAATGATGAGAGGCGGTGGAACACTAATCTGGGAAGGCCTGTCGGAAGAGAACGGTCTTGACTGCTTTTTTAAAGCAGTCAAGACTGGTAATGTGCCGGGTCTCCTCCGGCAGGCCATTCCATAACTTGGGAGCGACAGAAGAAAAGGTCCTCTGGGTAACCGCAGCCAACCTAGTTCTGATTGGCTGCAGTAAATTCCTCCCAGAGGACCTTAGTGTGCGGGGCGGATTGTATGGGAGAAGGTGATCCCGCAGGTAGGCTGGCCCCAAGCCATGAAGGGCTTTAAAGGTAAAAACCAACACCTTGTACTGTGCCCGGAAACGAATAGGCAGCCAGTGTAAAGACTTCAGAATTGGTGTTATGTGGTCACTTTTAGATGTTCCGGTGACCAACCTGGCTGCCATATTCTGAATTAATTGAAGTTTCCGGACTAAGCACATGGGTAGCCCTATGTAGAGCGCATTACAGAAGTATATCTTCCTGTTTTACATCAAACTTGTGCTGCCAGAACTGGGCACTTCCAGAAGGTTCACAAGTATCTGTGATTTTTTTTTCAAAGTTCCTGCAAGAATGTATGCATTCTTACACTGTGATCCAAGTTCCATTTCAATGCTCTGTATCTGATTCATTACACATGTCTCATTTCCCTACTGCACACATATTAGTTGTAGAACCTCACATTTTCCCTACATCATACTAAAACAAAAAACCTGACACTGACACCCATCAACAAAAGAAACATCTATTTATTTATTTATTTCATAATTTATTCAATATTTATATCCTGCCTTCTGTCTTAAGATGTCAGGCTAGTGTGCAATAAAATCACACAATCAGTTTAAACAACATAAACAATAAAAATTATTTTTAAAGGCTAGAAACATTGAAAAAAATTGACAAGGTAAATGAAGCCAGATTAGAATCTTGTAGTTCTAGATTTTTCACATCTCCGCAGCCTACATTTTTGGCATGTCATAAAATTAATCTTCTTCTTTCCAGCTCGCCTTTGTCTGGGAACTTGAATGTTAAGACTCATTTTTGTAATCACAGTAAGTAGCATAGTCCGAGGAAGAGGAGAGGAAGAAGAAGAGGAGGAAGAAGAGATGGCAGCAGCAGTGATAGCAGCAGCAAAACTGATGCATGCATTCAAGGTAGATTAAATTACAACATATACCTGACTAACAAGAATTGAAAACTAAACCCTCCATATATACCCTAAAAAGAAATTAGTCACTGGTGCACACCATTGGAGCCCATAAAAAGCCAGTTGACACCCATTTCCCTAGGCACCTTTAGTTGCTGGCAAAGATTATTTTTAGCAGAAGTCACTTATACTCACATATTCCAACAGGCTGCAATATGAGAGCGAATAAAATTTCTTGCTAGAACTACTATTGGTATAGGCTTTGTTCCAGAGACCCTGAGGCTTCTTTTTGCTCCAGGATGGCAGCACTATCTGCAGATGCTTTGATAATATGAAACATGAAAATCCTTTTGCATTTCAAATCTACAGTGAGATTATTTTGTGACCCACAGTTTTCAAATTGCAGTGTTATTTCTTAGATGTCATGATATTAACTGTGCAGCCCAAATTCCAATTTGAGTGTGTGAGGGAGTCACTGCATTTGCCTCTTTCTTTGTATACAATTTCTAGAGTACAGCTTTGGACTTTTGCCTGAGTGCTGTGTGTGTGTGTGTTGATGTGTTATTGAAAGTCTGCTATTCCTTGAATTATTATTTTATTTAATCTATTGGTGTAATATATTCCATTGATTGATAGGTCTTCACACCAAGGTAATAAACTTGTGTTTTCAACATTATTGGTACGTGTGTGTGTGTGTGTGTGTATGTGTGCATTGTTTGTGTGATGCTACTAAATTATTCTCCCTACTAAAAAAAAAAAAAAGGTTATCAACTCATAGAAAACTCAGTGTTAGATAGAAAGGTTCTAACAGAATTCTCCAATAAGAAAAACTAGTATTTTTCAACCATGTATTAACAAATATTAGAAAAAGATGGGTAAACAATGAATATAGGTAAAACTGCATACACCAGATCACATGTATTCAAAGAAATACTGTGAAAATTATGCATAGATTTTTCAGGGAAACTCTCTGCCCCTCAAAAAGACTTTGTTTTGACCTGAATTTAAGAGTGGCAAAATAAGAAACTGAGAGAAATTGCATAAAATAAACTGTTCTCATTTAAAGCCTTATCAATAGCCTTATGTAGCTAATGGATTATTTAGTCCTGAGGCACCCCATATCCTCTAATAGAGCCTTCTCTGATTGGCCATACTGGTAGAATCGTTACTGTGGTTCAGACCTGGACTTTGATAGCACTAGATATCTCTTTTGATATCAAATAATTTGACCTTTTCCTGGCACCATGGTTCATGTTTGCAAGGGTCCCCAGAAAAGCACATATACAAGGAGCAGCTGTTAATGACAGGGATTTACAAATTCCCCTCTCAGGTGGGCATTTCAAAAGCCTTGGTCGTTGCTCTAGGACCTGGCTTGCAGATTCATTTTGTTTTACAAATATGCTGGATTTGTGTCAATGACTAACAAGGCTATGTTAAGTGCTCCCCAATTTGCACACTGGCCACACTATTGATCTACTTGCACTCATCTGGTAGTGGCAGTTTAGACTCTTTTCCGAGCCTTTGTCCAGTTCAAAACTTGCTTTGTTCTCAACATTTATGGTCTGGCCTTCAGGCACAATTTCTGCTTTATAAACCCCTTGATTTTGAGAGTTCTTTGGAACTCTGGGCTTGCTTCTGAATTTCATCCTGCCTTGCTGTCAGTTTGGCGAGTTCCCCTCAGCAAACAGTGCTGAACTGTCTTTTTCTCCAGCTTTCCAGGAATTCAAGATCAGGTGTCGTATTGCCTATCCTTAAGATCTCCTTTTCTTTTCCTTTTATTATTTTTAAGTCAGCAGTTTGTCTGTTTGTCTTATATGTTGCTTTTCAATAAAAACATTAACTAGTTTGTTCTGAAACTGCCTGGCTCATTGACCTGCCTCTGTAGACATTGGGCGAAAGACCCCCACTAAAGTTATCCTGCCTCTCGTTAGCCAGCAAGTGTGCTCTAGTTAATTTCCCCATTTGTGTTAATATTTGGATATTTGGGTGTCCCTTCCAGGACCCCTGAGATACAGGGTAACAGATTGGCCCTTGTAGCACAATGCCTCTTAACCCCTAACAAGATAATCCCAATAGAAAAATATTTTGATCAATGGTGCCACCAGAATCAAGAATAAAACACTCCTACAACCCACTTTCTCCTTAACAAATCTAGTTTCTAGCTCTAAATCTGCTAAGAGGTCATATTAGAATAAGTCCAAATAACATTAATTCTATAACTGTAGGGTTTGCCACTGCAAATATAAGCATTTGTTTCCACTGCAAAGTGAACCACAAATTCTTCACAGCAAGGGCTCCACGACTTCAGTTGCTAAATTCTTAAGAAGAATATTCCAAGCCACTTTAAAAATCTCAGTTGCAATGTATGGTGGAGATAAAATACTAGCCATCACAGTTATCAGCCAGTAACTCCTATTGTCATGCCCTGCTTCCAGAACATGGAAGACTCTGACTCAGGGGCTGAAGCAGTGGACATGCCAGGAACAGCTACTGAACCAGAACAGGAGGCAGTTACAGAGCCACATATCTCAGATACAGACCAGAGTACAGTGCCAGCTCTGGCAGAGAGCCCTGCCCCTTCAGATACTTACCCACACCTACCTTCCCCAAGCGGAAACAACAAAAGGAGGACTTGAGGATGAAACGGCAGGATTTAGCTCCTCTGAACATGAGCAGAGTGCTATCTGTGAAGCAAGGCTTTGCCACAGAAGAGAGTCCTAGTGAAGCAGAAAAAAATCATTAGTTATGCTTAGAGTACTGATTTATTGCCACACTCTAAGATAAAGCCTAGCAAAAACATGCAAGCTTTCCAGCACTTAGACAAAGAAGAAAAACAGAAGATAACAGAGAAAAATCAGGCAGTATCTCCCCTTTACTAACAGTATACTGCCAATGGCATGGCAGGTCCAGCTAGGGCAGCTAACTGGCAGCTGGTCAAGGCAAATACCAGCCTTTTTATGCTATCTTGTCACCCTGGAACAAGTGGGGTGGCCCAATCAGTGCTCTGGTATGTGGCCTTCTCCAATACACAAAGCATAGCCATAACAGACCTGCTGGCCTTGCACCTGGCTATCTGGCCACACCACCTCTTCCTTGCACCATCCACTCATAAGAAAACCTTGCCTACCCAGCAACAACCTTGACAGAGGAGGTCTCAGAGGATCTATATAAAGCAACAATTAGTTAAGCAGCAGCTGTGTTAGCTGCTGACCTATATATATATGCAGCCCCACCCTCCAGGAGTTGTTGGAGATTATCTGACCATCTGGTGAATCATAGAATCATAGAAATGTAGAGTTGGAAGAAACCACATGGGCCATCCAGTCCAACCCCCTGCCATGCAGGAACACCCTCAAAGCACTCCCGACAGATGGCCATCCAGCCTCCACTTAAAAACCTCCAAGGAAGGAGACTCCACTACACTCCGAGGCAGCATATTCCACTGCTGGACAACCCTGACTGTCAGGAAGTTCTTCCTGAGGTTCAGGTGGAATCTCCTTTCCTGAAGCTTGAATCCATTGCTCCTTGTCCTGGTCTCTGGAGCAGCAGAAAACAAGCCCTCTCCTTCCTCTACATGGCATCCCTTCAAATATTTAAACATGGCTATCATGTCCCCTCTTGACCTTCTCTTCTGCAGACTAAACATACCCAGCTCTCTAAGTCTATCCTCATAGGGCATGGCTTCCAGGCCTCTCACCATTTTGGTCACCCCCCTCTGGACTTGCTCTAGTTTGACCATGTCCTTCTTGAATTGGGGTGCCCAGAACTGGACACAGTATTCAATCAAAGGTCTAATCAAAGCAGAGTAGAGTGGTACCATACCTCCCTCGATCTAGACACCATACTCCTATTGATGCAGCCGAGAATTGCATTGGCTTTCTTGCTGCCGCATCACACTGCTGACTCATGTTCAGCTTGTGGTCTATTAAGACTCCTAGATCCCTTTCACACATACTGCTATCCAGCCACGTGTCCCCCATCCTATATTTCTGTATTCCATTTTTTCTACCTAAGTGTAGGACCTTACACTTCTTTCTCTTGAATTTCATTTTATTAGCCTTGGCCCAGCTCTCCAATCTATCCAGGTCATTTTGAATTTTGATCCTGCTCTCTGGCGTATTAGCAACCCCTCCCAATTTGGTGTCATCTGCAAATTTGATGAGCATGCCCTCTATTCCTTCATCCAAGTCGTTGATAAAAACATTGAACAGCACTGGGCCCAGGACAGAACCCTGTGGCACCCCGCTAGTCACTTCTCTCCAGGATGAAAAGCAGCCATTCGTGATCACCCTTTGGGTTCGGTCGGTCAACCAATTACAAATCCAACTAACAGTAGCCCTGTCCAGCCCACATTTTACTAGCTCATTGCAAGAATGTAATGGGGAACTTTGTCAAAGGCCTTACTGAAATTGAGATATGCTACATCCACAGCATTCCCTTCATCTATCAAGCTAGTAACTCTATCATAAAAAGACATAAGATTAGTTTGGCATGACTTATTTTTGAGAAATCCATGTTGACTTCTCGTGATTACCGCATTGCTTTCTAAGTGATTAGAAACTGAGAATTACTGAGCTGTGTGCCTTGACCTGGACTAGGTTGATTTACTTTGGATTTGGTTGCCCTGACTTGGATACTGTTGAACTCTGTTTATGACCACAGCTTTTGTTTACTGAGTAAAATATATGCCAGACTGTAAACTACTTTGCTACTTGTTTGCTCTTTAGCTTGCCTGTGCTGCCTCTCTGCTATTGGCTGTGTAGCCCCAAGCCTTTGGCTGGCTGCCTGGACTGTGTCAGGACACATGTGTCAGTAAGATGCTGAATCTTCTCCAGTTTTTAGCCCAAAGTTTAAAGAGCTATCCTAGGTGCTACAACACTCCTGAAAATAGGTTCAAAATCTTGGATAAGTCATTTAAAGTTACAACCATGGTGTAAGTATACCACAAGCTGATACTACTTGTGTTTGATTATACTCAGAGTAGATTTTCAATTACCTGTGCTAAAATTGTCACTACAACCATTTCATTAGTCTCAACTCCACAGAACTACAAGGGTGTGACACACTTCTGAATTTGGGATAAAAGTGTCTCAAAAAGATTATATCAATAGACTAGGCCATCTCCCTGTTCTAGATGGTAAATCTCAATAAGAACTAGGCTATACCAACGTCACAGGGAATTGAATATTTCTATAAATTAACACCTTTCTTCTTCCATGACTGTTCTTGGCTTTCTTCCTTGTAGCCTTGTGAAATTAACACTGCCTTTCTGTTATCTCCCAACTTTTGGTCTGTGGCAACTATGATTGTCATATTGCATAGTTCAGCTGTTGTAGTTATCACATAAAGTAGACTTGCCTAAGCAGTGACCCACAAAGCTGAACAGAAATCCACAAACTGTATGTGCTGACCCACGAAGGCCTTTTGTGCTTGCTTGGGACCACAAGAAAGAAGTAGAGATGTCCAGTCCCTGACAAGTCACCACTCACACCTTCTGTCTCTTGAACTTAAATTCACATTCTTGTAGCTTTTCAATACATAAGGCAAACAGTAATCCCAAATATCTGAATTAGACATTTAAAAAAGTATATTCTGATTATGTCATTGCCTCCTGCTCTTTTGTGCTTACTGAATATATGTATAAAATTGTATAAAAATACATATAAAATCAGAATTAGTAACCAGCAGGTCAGTTTCTTACAAGAATGATATGAACACTTTAAAAAATGTAGCATTGTAAATTATATTTGTGAACTCTGAAGTTTCTTTTTCTCTAACCATTGAGGTTTATTGGCCATTGAATATGAATGGCAACTGATCACTACCATGACAATTTGTCAGTAGCTGCTAGATGCCACCTACTAATATTCACAAGAATCAGGACTGTTCCAAAAGCTATGAATGCTCTTGCATTTTAATGAATTGGGATGTCCAGATCAGTTTCTGAGTATTGATCTTCACATTTATAAAAAAGTTCCTAGCGGCAAGATATTACTGAGACTACAGCCAGCTTAATCTAGTGTTTGCTGATTTTCTCTCTCCCAGTTGTTATATCACATTACATTCTTATTTCAAGCTTCCTTGCCCATAGGGGGTTTGGATTAGGCCTAAGCCCTTTTTACCAATGGAAATGCCCTTCTGCTGGCACAAACCTCTTCTGTTAGTGATCTCACAGGTCTGATGATAGAGTTACCTCCTGCCCAAACCATTCTGCTAGCTGTAATTTACTGGGAGAAAATATAAAAGGGACAGAAAAAACAGCATGTGGGATGAGCCAGGTTATGATATATCCAGATCTTCTCCTGTCCAGACATTCAGACACAATGTCAAACACATATTCTAGGAAACTTCCAACTGTCTTAGTTCTTGGTGCATAGCTTCAAGTTCTTTCTGACTCATAGTTACCTTATCACAGGGTTTTCTTGGCAAGATTTGTTCAGAGAGGGTTTGCTTTTCCATTCCTCTGAAGGTGAGAGAGTGTGACTTGCACCCAGTCACCGAATGGGTTTTCATGTCCAAGCAGAGATTCAGACACTGCTCTCCAGAGTTATAGCCCAATACTCAAACCACTGCACCACACTGGCACTCTCCTAGGCTGGGCAGTTTAGATTCAGCATCATATCCTGTGATCATTTTTGTCAGTTAAAATTGTGCTCCAAGGCTAGAATACTGTGATACAGTGGTGTAGGTAGGGGGACGGTGGGGGCAGTCCACACCAGTGGCACAGTTTTGGGGGCACCACCGTGGCATCCCCAATCAAATGGAACCTGCCTCCATAGCCTGCCAACATTCCCCCCTCCGCCTGCCTTTGCCTTCTGGTACATGCCAGCCAACCACCTCCACAAGAAGTGCATGGTTCCTGGGGCAAACCAAGTCAGAAAGTCTGGAGGGGCAATCTGAGGGGGCAGAGGGAGGACCTGCCTGCCATTTTCTCCCTTACTGTTGGTGGCATAGCTGCTGAGGCAAGCTGAGAGGGCTCCCATTACCATTGCGGCCACCATCCCAGGGCAAAGGACAAAATATCCAGCTGCCAGTTCACTTTTTCCCTGTCTCCTCGCTAATATTAATGAGCTCTATTTAAATGTCTACACTTGTAGTTGCATCACTAAAGACAACCCCTCATGGGAAGAATGCAGCTTATGTTACTCAACACACAAAGGAGAAGCTTCTGTCCATAACCTGAGCCCGCACTTGTTGCTGCATTGGGGGGGGAGGGGGAGAAAGGAGGGGAGAAGGAGAGAAAAAAGGAAGAGCAGCAGCAACAGAATCAGCAGCAGAGTCTTGGCTCTTTGACATACTCAGTAGAAACAAAACAAACAAAGGATCAGATTCCAGAAACAGATTCCCCTCCTTCCCCCTCAGCCACCTCCCAGTTCCTTGGCTTGGTCCCCCTCCTGCCTGCTTTGGGGTGAGCAGTTGAGTCCTGGAGAGAGGCAGGCAAGCAGCTAGGAGTGGGTGGGCAGGCAGGCAGAGGGGGATAGAGGGACAGGAGAGATTGCAGGGTGGCTGCCTTGCCAATGCTTGAAGCAGCCAGAGGTTGAGACATTGAGGTCATGGCTGTGTCCTGGTGGCAGCCGAAACTGGCAAGCCCAGAGTGTTGAGAGAGAAGATATGGGCAAGACGGCCAGGCTGCTGATGAGCTGAGAGGCAGACATGGAGGTGACCCCTGCCAACATGCTGGAGGACCTGACGGGTATGTTAGCTGACAACAGAATCATGGAGGCTTCTTTCTCCACTCCCTTAGTGCCATTCCCACTGCAACGTGCAGTCATTTCATTTTTAAAACCACCTCAATTGAGACAGGTGGCAAACTCAGGGACCACCACCAGGAAGCAACAGCTCTAGTTATGCCACTGCTATGGTACATTACATTGGTTTATCCAGGAGTTATGTCAATGTAAGTACTTTTGGGGAGGAAAGAAGAAGACATTGAGGAAGGAGATATCTCTTTGCTCAGTGTCTTCCTTGGTGCATGATTCACAGACTGACTGTAGGTATTGGGGTATATCCCACAGCTAATCAGTACACAGCTTGGAAAAAGGAGCTGCTTGTTTTCTTCCCAGACAGCCAGTGAGTGCATTGCTTCAATCATCATAGTTGCACACACTTGAATCTGGATCCCATCCTTTTTATTTTAGCTTTTATTGATCTGCTGTTTGTCTCTGAAATTCAAGAATTTCTCCAGTGAAATAACCAGTGTAGTCACTGTGCAGCCATTTGTCCTTTCAAGAGCATGGCCATTTTATGTAGCATGAAAGCAGATGAATTTTAAATGTTACTTCCCCCCTCCCCGCCCGTGTCAGGTTCTAAACTCTTGACATCAATGACAAGTTAAATCAAGATGCAATTTTTACTATCTTAGATGCTATCTTCTCTGTCAAATTCTCCCCAAGTCCAATCTTTTTGCATTTTTGTTAATGTTAACATGAGTCTTTAAAAACAATTGAAATCAATAGGGTATTTTAGCACTACACAGGGTTTTGTTACAATGAGAAGTGATGCTTAATACTACTTTTATGTAGACAAGGGCAGTAAATCTTTCATGATTCTGCAGGCAGCCTAGCCTAATAAACCTCTCAGTGTAGTAAAAGTGTAGGTCGGATTACTCTTGGAGCACTGGGAATGTTACAATCAATTCATAAAATAGTCATAAGCCTATTAGAGGACAGTGCTATGAAGCCCTCTATGCAATTATATTTTTGTGAAGTATTGGAGCAGATCTTGGATAACATACATCGGTGAGCAACTCAGCTAAGAAGAGCTTGTCTATTAACATATAATTATGTGTGGGTTTTGCATTATACACACGGTTATAAATAGGAAGCTCTTTAGCTCCATTGCAGGAAAGAAATTGTAGAGTTCAAGAGACACATACAGACCACAGAGCAATAAACAGTAGCTCATGTTACATATTTCAGGCTTTCAGCCAAAGATTTTGTGGGCTATTTCAAGCCAATGAATGATCAGTCACTTCAACTCTCATGTCTGCCTCCACAGTTCTGCTCTTTTATACTTGCCTCCCCAGGCCTGTAACCCTGCCAGATCATTGACTCCTTCATTTGCCAATATTTCTGTTACTCTTTATTTGACTCAGGACATCTGCCTACCCCCCTTTCAGCATTTCAGTGGGGTTTCCTCAGTTCTCCTTGAACACTCACAACATGTATAATACAAAAATCTGACAATCATTTAGAACTGAACTGGGAAATGTGAGCTCTAGCAGATGTTGTGAGCTGCAGCTCCCAACAGTCCTACCCACTCAAGCTAATGGTGAAGAATGTTGGGGCATGATATTTAACAACCTCCAGAGGGCCACACAATACCCACCTGATTCAAAGAATCTGTTACCGTGATTTCTGTGGTCCCTTGGGGGACACCTCAGTGTGCTCCATGTGATGGGGAATGGAAACTAGCCAGAGCACGAGCTATAGCAATGCAAGAGGTAGGGTAACCTAGCGGGGTCTTTTTACCCAGTTTTTACTGGGTCAGGCCAAGCCAAAAACCAAACAAAAATGTCCAATAAATGATTTTATTGAATGAAAATCTCACACAGCAACGCAATCACTCACACACTCACCCAAGAGCTATTAAGAAGCAAAAAAAGAGGAAATTGGACAGGGAGGTATTGGAGGGATGTAGTTGGGGTAATACTGCACCTTTTCCTGAAGTCCTGGGTCCGGGAAGGCAGCAGAGAGTAGGGCTCTGCACGGAGAGGGCTGAGGGGATCACTTAGTGGATGGAGAAACGTTCTGCTGGGGTGACTGGGAGTGATCCAAAGAACTGCTCAAAAACTGGGACTATTTGTAGGGGGAAAAGTACCTGGAGGCTAATCCTTTCCCAGGGAGAACAATGGAAGTTGGAGTGATAACAAAGCTCCACCATTGTAATTTCCTTTGTGTGATGGGATTGCAAGGTTTTGCCAAAGTCTCAGGATCTTCAGCTATGTTAGTTTGTGGTGTGAATTCATGTAAATGGTCCTCGCCTGATGGAATATTTGCTCAACTTGGGGCAGATACGCTAATCCCTTCAAGTCAGCTTCTCAGGGACTGAGGACCCTTTGTTTATTGTGGGTCTGCACAACTTGCGGTCTCCTGAGGCTATGTGATTGGGGATTTTACTGACCTGAGCTGGTTTTCAATCTTTGACCATTGCTGCCTATGTGCCCATCCGGGTGACCTCTCAGGCACATTGAATCATATTTTAATTTCAAAATCGTAGACCCCGGGATAGGGTTTTCCAGTGAGATAACTAATTTTCATTGCTAGAGCCTTCTTTCCAAAAAGATACTTTTGATTTGACACTAGGTGGCTTTGCATAGTATTGATGCTGCATGTGGGACTTGTTTGTGTATTTTAAATTCTCCCCATGTTGCTGTTTTTGTATATGGTATACTCTTTGTGTTTCTGTTTGTATATATGTGTGTTTCAGAGAGCAGCAGCAGCCATATTTCATGATTAACAATCTCTAGCATGACTACCTTATTCATATTCTCTGCAAAACAATGCAACTGTGCTGGTCAAGAAGATGTGTGAGCACTGTGTTGTAGGCAGTGAGGTCAACACACACACACACAACTCGAGCTTCATCTGTACCTGCCAGAAGCCTTAGAATTTGGTGATGATTGTTCCTCTACTGAACAGTTACAAAATTAAAAAAAGGTACATGTTTTCTGTTTCAAACCATTACAGGCAAATTGCTAAAATTAGATGCTACTTTTTAAAACCCTGGGTAGGAGGTGGGTTCTTTTTTCAGATTCTCAGACATCCAAGGAAGAACTGAGATGATGGAGCTAAATGTGGAAATTCTGAAATAGACAGAAGTTAATTTCCACATCTGGCTCCATTGTCTCAGTTCTTCCTTGGAAGTCTGGACAGGCACTTTGATCATATGATGAGTGGGGTTGTACATTTCCCCACAGAGGTTCTCCTCTGGCCTTCATTCCTTCTGCACATGTCTGAAGGACCACACCACACTGTGTTGAACAAAAAGCAAAGAAAGATGTCCCAGTACATTTTGAGAATCTTTATGCAGGGGTAGGAACAACCTGTTACAAGATGTGCTACCCAAACTCAGAATAGTCCACCAAATCCCAAGGCTATTGGACAGTCTCAATGAGATACATTCAGGTGATCATCTGGATGATGGAGAAATATGTAATAGTAAAGGGGGGGGCGAAGAACCTAGTAGCCTTAGCCATCTCTCAGTGATATGTTCCCAAACATCACCCAGATCACAGAAGAACAAAGCCTCTTTTTGGGAAATATTTAAGAAACTAGAGGGTAGACTTTGGCACAACACTACTTGAACTTTACATTCAAAGTTTTACATTCATTTACACTCAAAAGTGCAGGAAACCAGTGAAACTCTTATGACTGTCAAACAGATTGTAATTGGGAGATACTGAAACAAGGATTCACATTTTACTCCACTTTGCATAATATGAATGCAAAATACAGATCCAGCTACATTAAAAGACACTGAATTTTAGTAAACATTTTAATCACATTAAGAATAACTTATTCAAGGATCAGAAACCCATAGGATTAAAAGATCAGTTCAGGCCTTTGCAGATTCCCATATGCATCACAAAACAAGGTGTCTCTTTTAACTTCTGTGGCATAAAAGTAGCAAGTATTTTGTATTGACTTACAAATAGAGATGGAAACAAATTCTGTGGGAACTGAGTTTTTTGTTCAAAGCATCCATTTGACTTTTCCCAAGTCTTATAATGAAATAAAGCACACATTACCTTGGAAATCTCATGTTCCCAAGACTGCAGGAAATAAGGAAAACCCAATCAATTTGGAAAGCTAAACTGAAAACTATGCACACACTTCAGTTAATTAGGAGAATACATACAAAATAAGTACATAATTCAAAATGCATTCAAATACATGTGCATTAAAAGGTGCATAACATCTATAAAAAGTGTGTAAAATCTGTACAAATTTCGATGCTGGAGGAAACAAAAGTCCTGTAACTTTAAACGATGGAATGGAAAAGTAGGTGGAGGCCAGAGAAAAACAACACAGCTGAGACTGCACACATGTTCTGATCTGAGTGGGGGGGGAAGTCCCATGAGAGGATTACCTCTCTCTAGCCACCCTCCCCCCTACAGATGCTTATAATTGACATTTATAAAGTATACCTAAATTAATCAAGTTTTGCTATAAAGGAGGGGGGCTGAACTGGGATCATCCTAGCTAAAGAATCAAAGCCCCTTATCTCTGTGCCTGAGTCCAGAACTGGACTGGGCCCACTGCACTTCCATTTGAATGAAAAGGAGGGCTAAAACTCTAAAAAATAATTTGACTCTAAGAATAGCTAAGCAAACAAAGTGAGAATAAGAATGCTAACCTGTGTCATCTGGAGTGCTTGCCAGTTCTATAACAGTTAAGTATGCAAGCCAGGCAACAAGGAAAACATATGTGTTTGAGAAAGGTATTTGTGCTTTTCTCTGTGACCTCCTGCACTTTGTAAAGCAAACAAATCTGTAATAGTATGTACTATGTCTGTTTCTCTCTTCTTTTTCTTTTTTTTTAATATATACAGTTAATCTGAATTTGCTCCAAAACTCATTATTTTTCTTACTGAGTTCAGAATCACAAATCCTACTCTTTTATTATCAAGGTGTGAAATTAATAGACCATTTTTCATATTTTAAAATCCAAGGATAGGTTGTTGTTCTGTTGATGGAATAAATACCTTTAGTATTGGAATATAGATATAGGAATGCTGCCTACAGTGATGGAGGGAGGGGAATATCCCTTGGATTGACCCTTCAACTTCAGGGGTCAAAGATATGGGGATGAAATAAAGATAAATTTAATTCTCACAGGCAAGTGTGAATAATTTTAACAGATTTCTCCTTGCAGTGAGAAAGTTTTTGAAAACTGCATAGCTTTTGAGAACTGTTAATTTTGGGACTTATTCTGGGGGAAAATGGTATGTATGTCTGGCTGGTATGTCTGCCTTGTTAGAGAGAAGGGTCAAAAAACAAACAAACAAGCAAACAATAAACATTACATTCATCTCTGGAATAGGTCTTATGTACGTGCGGTGGAAATGTAAGCCACTTATATTCCCCAATTCCTTGCAGTTATACCTTTAGCCCTTAAATTGGGGATCAAAAATACTAACTGAGCAAGGGCAAAAGATGTAGTTCTCCCCAAGTTTCCAGATTCTACTATTCTTTATAAATGTATGGACACACACACACAAACACATGGGGAAGGAGACAGAGGAAGAGAGAGAGATTGAGAATATATTGTTTTACACATCAGACAATTCTTAGAAATTGAGAAATGGCTCTAGGGGTTGATATGTGTGTTGATAATGATTCTGAAGTTATTAAGAGATGGTGATCATGATAATGATGATGTTGATGACGACAAGGCCTATGATGAAAATGACAAATGAAGATGTGATCAAAATAAATCCTCTCAAAATACATTATTTTAGATCTTAAATCATTCCAAAACTATACCTTGAAACATGTTCTTATTTCCCCAACAGAAGTAGAATCTGAATTCACATCTCTCCCATGAAGTACACTGCAGTAGAAAACAGTAGAACACACAGGAGTTCCATGTCTTTTCTGTTCATGCCAGCTATGATAGCTATAGAACCTGTAACATCCAGTACTGATGTTCAGGGATCCCAGAAAATTTGTTAGATGCATTTAGATGAATGCAAACATTCTTCTAAGGTCTCCTATCAGATCAATTTTTCCACTTCACTGCTTGGAAAACAAAAGCTTTGGGGATATGTTGGAAGATAGGATCACACACAGAATACTCTTATAAGAAAATGCAAGAAGATATGTATCTACCAAGCTTGAGGTGCAGAGGATCAGGTACAGGACACAGTCAGCAGAAGGACAAATTATTGCTACTATCAGTTTTCCTTCAATCATCCTAACATACAAAGCCCTGTGAGAGCTCAATGTGTACAGTGTGTTCAGTGCAGCTTAATTCCAGGTAAGTATGCATAGATAGAATGCATGTAGCTTTTGTTATTCATGGGAGAGCTCAACTAAAATAGGTGTCCTAAATTTTGGGTGTGGAAGTTCTTCATGTTTGTTTGCTATATTTAGGATAGTGCTCAAACACATAGGAATCTTTGTGCTTCAGTTTCCCTTATCATCATTTCAAGGAAGGCTCACTCTGCAGCCTAGAAAGAATTGCACTTGCTGCCAATTTGATTCTGTTCTGAATTCAAAATATTGGCAATAACATTTAAATCCCTAAATGGCCTGGGATCTTGATATGTGAGGGAAGGCCATTCTCTCTATATATGAGCCTGCTTAAGAATTGAGATCTATTGGAGAGGCACTCCTCTGTGTTACATCAGTAGAAGAAATACATTGTGATAAGTTAAGACCTAACTTTATACTAAAGCCTTCCAACCACACTAATTTTATCCAAGCTGCAAATGATTTATGATTCAAGAATGTTTAACAGGGTTTAAATTGTCTGTGTTTAAACTGAGAAACCATTTAATGTATTTTTAATCTTCTAAAACTTTTGTAAGTATTTATTGTTTTAAATTGATTGTATTGTAAGCCCTCCTGGGATCTTTGGATTAAGGTGAGATATAAAAATTTAAATAAAAAGTAAATGATAAATAGATAAGAGTCCCTGCTAATGTTGCCATCTTCCTCTCCTCTCTCCTAACCTGCTTGCATGTTCAATACATCCTTAAAGAGATTTTATCTTTGTAGTAAGTTTAGTTCATGTACAAATTACAGTACAGACATGCAACAGAATTGCAGCATTGAGGAGATTGCTTCCTCTGTGTATTTGTTCCTCATTGCCATAGTGGTTTCTTTACACCATTACTAGGAATTAACGAAGCATAGCTTGCCAATGGTGGTTTTCTCAGAACAGAGATCTAAAAAAAACAAAGTGAGGTATTGGTATGCTGTCTAAATGACTTCTTCATCCCTATGTAGCCATTCTTTATCTACACAGGAAGGGAGTTGGCATTGTGTTCACTTCTCCTGGCCCTGCCACATGTTGTAGATCATTACTGAATACAGCTCATATCATTGGTGCCTATAGAAATTGGAGTTTATGCACACTGAGGAGGACAGCAGAAATATTTTTGGTTTAGCTATAGGAACTTCCCTCCAGGATTCCTTAAGCAATATTTCCTTTACATCTTTCTTCATCTAAATATGACAATATGTGCTCAGATGAATTATATTTTGAAACACATTCTATTCCAGGTGATAAGAACAAGAGGGGAAAAAAAGAAAGCTTGATTGTTTGGGTCATGCTTACATTGGTCTTTTCACAGGGATGCTTGTAAACTTCTTGTAGATTTCCACACACTAAACAGGTTTGAGGCTTTATTTGGATGGCATTCTAGGGGACTTTTAAATGATTTTTAAATGATACAAACTTAGATCCAAATGTTGTTTTTGTCATGGTCCTACCCCAGGACCCAGGCTGGACTCTTCCCAACAGCCACATCCTAAAGACATGAGAGGGACAGTACTTAGAACAGCCAGTGCAGGTGGAAAAGGGAGAGCCTGGGCTTCTGGCAGTGTTTATATAGGAAGAGCTTGTTAATTAGGCCACAGCTGATTAGGATGCTGAGACTGGATAACCAAATGCCAGGAAGGCAGAAAGCTGCTGGAGTCTACTGATTCCATTGGTGTTGACAGTCTTGCTGACTCTTGTATGCCTTGCTCGTGGTCTTGGACCTTGACCTAGATTACAGAATGTGCTCTTGTATACTCTCTCCCTGGTCTCTTGGTAAATTCAGACTTGGTTTCTCTAAGCTTGTTATGAAGCTGGACTAGCTAGAAAATAAATGCTGTGGCTAGCTTCTGCTATCAGCCTGATTACACAGATGAGAAGAATTGGCAGATTGCCAGTACAGAACAGTTTTGGCTTAACAAGTAGCAGCCCTCCACATGTGTTATCAGATTTAAGACAATGAAAGTGTCAGAATTCAACTCCCTGCCGGTGCCTTCCTGCCAGGAAGAGAAGGAAGACAATAGTACTTGCCCAAGAGGAGGAGGAGGCAGTGAGGGGAGGTGTCCAATTCAAACAATCAAGGAGAAATGCTGAGCTGAGCCAAAGTCAAGGTCAAATCCAAAAGGTCCAGAATGCCAAAGGTCAGTCCATAAGGGTCAAAAGAGTCAGAACACAAGGATCGTGGCTTGAGTAGGGATTTGCTACAAGCAAACAGCAAGCCATGCTGACCGACTTATATGCAGACAAAAACAGCTGTTACTCATTATTATTCTGTTTACTCAACGTTGCTCAAACAACTTCCATCTGATGAAGTGGATTGTACCTATAAAAGCTCACCATAATGAATACGTTAGTCTTTAAGGTGCCACAAGACTCTTTGTGGTTTTTCTTGCAACAGACAAAGGCCATTTCCACACGGGGGTTTTAAAACGGGGCAGAGCGTCCTTCAGCACCTAAGAGTCAAGTGGGTCAGACCTACTTAACATAGATCCACACCCCAGCCCACTCCAGAACGACCCCGAGTGGTCGTCCAGTGTGCTTTTGAAAGACCACTAAAAATAGGTCTTTCAAAAGCACAGAGCACGCCACTGCGAGCCTGCTCCCTTATGCAAATTTGCAGGCTCACATTGGCGTGAACCTGTGATCTGCTTTGGGCTGGCGAGCTTCAGCAGTTGGTCGAGACCCTTGACCAACTGGAAGCCGCCATTTTCATCCCCGGAGCAGTGCAGAGTGGTAGTCACAGACTGCTCCAGAGCAGTGTGGACTGGACCAGGGAGCTCAAAAGTCCAGTGAGTAGTGTCACGGGGCGATTGCCTCGCCCTGTGTGGAAATGGCCTAAGTGAACCTTCTAGAAACCAAGTGAATTCTAGAAATTCTCCTCTGTGCCTGTCATCCTAAAGTAGATTAGGGTTTCTCTCAGTTTACTTTTGTTGCTGATGGTGATGCTGTTTTGATCTATTGCTAAGGATACTTTTATAAATACTTAGATTTTGTTTTCTTGGGCTATTTATAATATTTCTACTCTGCATTCTTAGCACAACTGGGCTTCTTAGGAAGGTAAGCTTCCAAAGATTGACCTTGTTACCTGGCAAGCTCAAACTCACTTTTTAAATATGAGATGCTATTTGAAATATATGTCACCAGCAACAATAATCACTAGGGATTTATCTACCTACAAGCTGGTCTTGGTTTTATAGCAGTGCAGCTATTGCAGTTTTCTCCTAAAGAGCTCTAGGGATTATACTTGTGCTGAGTATTCCCCATTGGAGATTCCTAACCCTCTCTAGAGCTACAGCTGAAAGGACTCCAGAGAACTTTGAAGAAGATTTGCTGCAACAGGCCTAAAGTGTCATGGTAATTGTCTCTGTGCTCCGTCTTTCAGACTTCATAGTCTCTACAGAGCCTTGGTTCTGTTTCTCTGTGTTGCTTTCTTTATGTTAGTTCATATATAATCATTGGTTTGACTTGCAAGCACAATTATTTTTAATAAAATGCTTCTATTTACCACCTCTTTAAAACCAGAGTGATTGGAATATCTATTCAGATTCTGAAGAGCTAGTCAGAGCTATTTGCTGTCAGGGCCAAGCTTGCTGTAAACATTTGTTTCAAACAATGAAGGGTCCAAGGTCAATAATGCCTTTCCAATTCTTGGGCTGGCAAAAAAATATGAGTGATTTGTGAGGAGAACAATTACCTGTAACAAAGATCAATAACTATTTGTCTTCTCAGAGAACTGAAAGAAAATATGCATAATTATTCAAAAGAGGTACACTGCCAAATAACAGGGAGGTAACAAAATAATCAGAGGGTTTCCCTAGTAATTCATAACCTTATTCACAAAGATCTCAGACAGGAGAAGCCAATTGAAAGATCAGGCTGTTAAAACAGAATAATTGGTAGTGGCCATGAAAATAAAGGTCCAAGTTCTTGTTTACAGTTCATTTCACATATCCAGGGCAATTTTAATCAATAAGAATAATGAGCTCAATTTAAATTCAGTGTGAGTACATTTTATTTCTTGGTAAGATATTTTGTGGAGTATGATTTATTTGGATTAGCCATGGCTATCACATAAGCCATTGTATTGTAATGAACAATACAATAGACCAAAATTATAACATCTCTTTCAGGTGTTAGTTCTGAAGAAAGGGAAATACTCAGGAGACAAGATGTCTGGTAAAAAGCACTTTTTTTTTTCTGATTGGGTGAGTGGGAAGACTTTTTAAAGCAATGAATTTCAAAAACTAAAGCTAGCAGAGTTCAATTAAATTTACACGAGAGAGTTGTTAGCCAAAATCCACCCAATAATTGCATAACTGAAGAGTTATCAAAAAAGAGAACAACCACAGTACCAGGAAAAAACTGAATTCTAAAAGTGAAATATTGTGATTGAAAAAAGCCCTATCCATACAACAGAGGGTGAATGAGAAAGTCCTGTAGACCTACTCTTAAGAAGCAGGGTATTTGATGTGGGGGATGTTCCCATCCAAAATCATTTAGTTTTGTACAGAAAAAAAACCAGCTCTTTGAAAGGGACCAATAGCCTATATACATTTTTGCAAACTGGCAAAATAGGTTGTATATCTCTGGGTAATGACTAAATATGCTAGTGTAATCTACAATAACAGTAGTTTTTCAACTGTATGGAAAGACAGCTTCTTTGCAGTAATCTTAAGTCAAATTTTACTACTGTAGATGAATGGATGCCTTTTTCCCCACTCAGTGTCACTTTTCCATGTGTTTGTATATTAATTCATTCTGTTCCAATTCTGCTTTCATCTCCAGGTTTTTCCCCAAAATTACCCTCAAAATTCATGTAAACACCTGCATTTTATTTATTTTTTGCCATAAATTATAGTTTTCTTAAGCTGATTTTGTATCAAGCACATGTCTAAATATATTCTGAAATGCAAATTTATATAGGAATTTTTAAACTTTTTTTTGAACCAAGAAATGCATCAAAAATAGGATAGGTGCAAAATCTGAAACAAAACTACATTTTGATTACTTTACAATTGTATGGCATAGTTTTATTATTCCTTCCCTCTGTGTTTGTGTGTGTACACCTATATTTTAAGTTGTGCACCTTTGATAAGACTCATAGTTTCTGGTTGTTTTACATCCAGAAGTAAAACAACAATAACAACAGCTTCCTTTAGATTGACTGTCTTAAAATTCCTAGTTAACTGTGCATGGATAACTTGGACACTTTTGTTTCTGTTTAGGAGATGTTGGAATTTGTGCAGCAGTTGGAGCTAGTGAAAGGGATATATAGTAATGTCACTTTGAATGAAGGTTTGGATGATTTCACTCAATTATTTCATGTAGATATTACATGAAATGCATGCATGGCAGACAGGACGTACCTCTATGAAACATCATGGCAGCCATAAAGTACATAAATATGTCTGTGAGAAAAAAGTGGAAGTTTTTATCAAGAAATACATTGTAGCTGCCTGATGGAGACACCTCTGCTATTGCAAGTTCTTAGCCAGCCTTTATTGTTGTACCTTCTGGAATCAACTATCAAGGCAAAAATGGAAGTAGAATTTGAATCTCCACTTTCATCCCAGAATGTTCATCTAGAATGACTCCATGTTCAATAAGGAATCGATACAATCACACACTCCTTCTATTTCATTGCAACCAAAGCCTTCCACATGTAAAATTCCAGTCTGAAACAAATATTCTGCTTCTCCTGTTAAAGGTGAATACTCCCTTTTTCAGCACACAGCCTGCCACATGCCAGTCATTCCCAATGCAAATGAAGCTGAGAAATTGAATGAGGGAGTATTTGTGTACCAACCTGGGGACTTAATTGTGGCCCTTATTTACATATTAAATGTAACAAGAATCTTGGAACTCTTATTAACCAAAGTGTAAGCAAGTGATTATTTTTTCTCTTTCCTCAGTATATCATTGAAGCACATTGCACAGATGGTTTCCAATATCTAATTAATAAAACATGACAGGGTGTGAATTATCATGTAATCATTCATGTTTATGTGCAGTGTTCAGGCCATTAAATGCCTGCTTCTAAATCAAGATATCTTTTTATGTTACCTGAGGTCTCCTGCTTAAAAATTCTGGCTGCCTGCAAAAGCTGTAATCTTACCTGAAGAAATCAGTGAAGAGACTTCTCTTGACTTTCAATGTGTGTTGGTACCAGGGTGGGAGGAGGAATGCAATGAATGACATCCTACTTGCAGTTATGCCTAAGTTCGAGATCATGCCAAACTTTTAGAGAAGTAGTTGACATTATTAGGTATCACTCAAGGACATCATGCTTTCTTGTTTCATGAGATATAGCTGTTACTAGGAATATCCAACCTGGCATTAGAAAAAACCTACATCTTTTTCTAAGGCAAAAGATAAACCAGTTTCAGGTATCTCAGTGCTGAATGGGAATGTAAAAAATATTTGCAAATTTTCTTGTCTCCAAAGAAAAAGAGCACCTCAGCACATCAACATACCATGTCTTTCTTTCTTTCTTTCTTTCTTTCTTTCTTTCTTTCTTTCTTTCTTTCTTTCTTTCTTTTTCTTTCTTTCTTTCTTTCTTTTGTTCCTTTTAATGATAACTCCAACAAGATTTTTCACATGTTGGGTTTTCCTTCCTTATTGCTCTGTATATGAAGAGAGTTAGAATGAGGATACAAGACTATTTCTTCTGTTCCTGTGTTTATTTTTAACCACTTTTGGTTTGATATGCATTTACTCTTTTCTGAGAGTGAGTTAATAGTTATACTAAAATACTGCTTAATAAAATGCTACTAACACAACAGTGAGATTAACACACATACATTACAACATATACAAAGAATATGGATGGATCAGATTGGATCAAGAAAGGATTGGGAAAGGAAGGTGTGAAGAATGGGTAATAGTATGATTAAGGGAGAAAAAGCAGAAACTGGAGTAAACACAAAACTATCACTAGACTCCAACAAAACTTTCAAGGATGTTTCTTCTCTAAAAGAGAACAAGTAGAAGATCAAAGGAATATGTCTCTCTCAATAAGCATTTCTTCTTCTAATGCTGCTGTGATTTTTGTCCCATATGGAATTGTCAGACAACACAATTCTGCTCCCCTCTTCCTGTTCCCATCCCACCCCTACCTAGTTTTTGCCTTAGAGGGTAGGAGCGCACTGTGCAGCCCACAGGCCACATGCAGCCCTAGGAAGCCTGAAGTACAGCTCCTAAAAACCCCTGAAAGCCTCAATCCTTTCAATTTTTTTTTAAAGTTCCAATGAATTTTAACTATTTTTTTTAAACCTGAAAACCAGCCCCAAACACCTCGAACTGGCCATATAGGCAATAGCTTACTTGTCAACCCCCAGGTGTCCCCAACCACTCCAAACTCATCCCAAAGAAACATAAGGCTGAAAATCATCTAGAATGGTACCTAGCACAATGATGTGATCTGCCATAGAGGCATGTGGGGGGGGGTGGCCTCCAATCCTTCCTTCACACTTGCCCACTCTTGCCTTAAAAGGCTCTTCTTTGCTACACCCTGCAGGCACACTCTCCCTTTCTTTTATTTACCAGATCTCCAAATCAGTGCAAAACTATTCAGACTGATCCAGACTTGATTTTTATGTATTAAAATTGTTTCAGTCCAATCAGCCCAATTCAGTATCTGATTCAGTTAAATGAGCTGCACAGCCTAGGGTTTTTTTTCTTCTATTTAGTTCATTGACTCCCAGCATTCCTCCCTCCATATATGAGCATTAATAAATAGAAAAACTAGAAGTAGGCATAGATTGCCATTGTCTACATGCATTATCAGGGTGAGTATAATTTCAGCTGAACTCAGTGAGACTTTATTCTGAGTAGACACACATTGGATTGCACTGTCAATGCCTGGGCTCCCGAAGATTAAAGATTCACAACCACTTTGTTACATGACATGCAAAGACACAGAAAAGCATATTAAAATTCATACAAGATTATCCAGTTAAGCTTTTGAATAAGTGAAGCTCAACTATGTTGCCATAAATTATGGTGCATTATTTATTTTTACACAGATTTGTCAAATTTTATGATGAATAATTGATTCTTCTGATATTATTTGATGTAGTTTGCCTTTCATGTATTCTAAGTCAATATGTTACAATCCAGAGATGGTAGGGCTGGAGCAAATCTGCCATGATCATTATTCTCAATATCTTTGTTATAGCACTGCAGTTGCAAATAAAAAAAGAAAAGCATGTAAGGTCTAAATCCAATTGTTAATCCCAATCAGTGTAGACTCATTTAATCAGTGGGATTTGCACACATCTTGACTTACCATTCAGAAATGGATTCATTCATTAGTTTGAACTAGCAATTAGATTTAGGTTTAAGGAGGCTGGTGGAGTGATTTCTTCATTCTTCTTCAAATCGAGATTCAAATGTATTTCTGCTAGTAAACCTATGCCTTAGCATTGATTTGATTTGTTGTGTACTACCTTGACCTTTTTGTTTCTTTTGCCTGCAAAAATGTTAGTCTAAAAATATTAATGAAGAACAATGAATTAATAGTTTCTAATCAGGGTTGCATAAACATCCTGTGTCCCCTCCTCCCTGAAACTTCCAAAGATGTTATCAGGTGCCTGGCAAAACACAGTACACAGGCAGTGGTCTCCATTTGACTTCACATTTGCCCATTATTGAGCAGAATTGCCAGAGAGAGAGAGAGAGAGATTAGAAACTGACTGAGACAAATTTTACCAGACTCATTAAGATATTCAGTGGCTTTAGGGCAGTAGTTTGAAATCTTGTGTTTTCAGAATTTGTTTGACTTCTGTTCTCATGATCCTATCCTCAATCTTCTGGTCAAGGATTGTGAGAGTTGTAGTCCAAGGAAAACAAATTTAGGAACCATTGCCTTAAGGCAAGGGTCAACTGTTTTAGTTTCCAGCCTCCTTCTCCACTAAAGCATACTAACCAATCTTACAAAGAATCTGAACACATGAAGTGGGCTGCATAATCATTAAAGCATTATTATTTTAATGGATGTAGAATATATAATCAATATATATCTCTATCCATAATGGCATCTAATGTGATCTCTCTTCTACTCATTATACATTTCTAGGAAGCTGTCTGAATCACTAGTTTGTGTCCTTAGAAAACCCTTTCCCTCTGTCACATATATTCAAGCAAACAATTACTCTTTCCAAGGGGAAAACTCACGCCAACCACTTAAGTAGGCTTTGGGCTTCAAATAAACCTTCCCACATACTTATCTCTTTAGCAAAGAGACAAGCCCAATAAACTAAAGGTCAACACAGTCTTTCTCTGTGTGTGTCTTTGGTCTCAACCTTGCTTGTTGATTTCCTGTTACCAGTGACAGATAGCAGTTGCAGCAGAAATTACTCATTCTTTTCAACAACAGAAATAAAAATTAAAGTAAATGAGTTCTTGGAGGGCAACTGAAAGTAGAATATACATTTTTCTTACGTAATGTTAAAGTCCATAATGCTTTTATTTTTAGCATTTCATAATTCAAAGGTTCTACATTAACTGTTTTCACAATTTGCTTACTGTGAAAAGGATGGCAGCACTTGCTAAATGGAGAAGGGAAAATTGTTCATTCTTGAGGTTCACTAGTAAATATCAGAATAATTACAATATTTCTGTTGACTTCACAATGTTTTTAAAATTACTGGGAAATCCAATTGCGTACTTTAATCTTAAGATAGTTAACTGATTCTTGATATTCTGTAAAGCTTAGGGGGTAGTAAAAAAAATACAAAAACCTAAGAACTGCAGCTCTTGCCACATGAGTTCAAAACAGGGCAAAAATAAGTTCCTGAAAATGGCACTACATAAGCATGAGACATTGTGTCCAAGGACATTCTTCATTACCCATTTTGAAAATATATGGCGGGAGGTATATTTTCTAGAAATATGGTGAAGTTTTTAACCTTATTAAAAAAGAAAAAAAAGGAAAACCAAGAAAATGGGTGAAATCCTTTCGACTTTATTATGGAATCATAGAATTGGAAGGGGCCATAAGGGCCATCTAGCTTAACCCTCTGCCATTCAAGATTATACAAGTAAAGCACTCCTGAGAGACAACCATCCAACCTGTTTAAAAACCTCCAAAGAAATAGTGTCTACCACCACACTACCACTACGAGACAGTATATTCCAGTTTTGAATAGCCATAATAGTAAAGAAGTTCTCCCTAAATTTACGTAGATTTTTATTTTTATTTTATTTTTATTTTATTTTTATTTTATTTTTACAAATACACCGTTTTTTCTTCTAGTCTCCGCAGCAGCAGAAAACCAGCTGATTCCATCTTCTACATGAAATCCCTTCAGAATTAAAAACACTATCATGTCACCCCTCAGTCTTTTCTCCTCCAAGCTAGATATACTTTGCCCTTCAAGTAGTTCCTCACAAGACTTGGTTTCCCTCGGAACACTTTCAAGCTTGCCAACATCTTACTTGAACTGTGGTGCTTAGAAGTGGGCAGTGTTCCAGGTGAGGTCTGACCAAAGCAGAATAGAGTGGCATTGCTCTGTCCGTTGATCTGGACACCATGCTCATGTTGATGCAATCTAGAATTGCATTGGCTTTTTTTTTTGACTGCCACATCATAATGCTGTCTAATGTTTACCTTGTGGTCTATGACCGTACATCCTTTCACATATACTGCTTTCAAGCCAATGTCCTATATTTGTACATTTCATTTTTCCTGTCTAGATGTAGTATCTTGCATTAATCCCTGTTGAAATTCATTTTGTTAGTTTTGGCTCAGCTCTCCAATCTGTCAAAGTCATTTTGAATTCTGAACCTTTCCTCCAAGATATTAACTACTAGCTGATACTAAATATACCCCCAAATCCATCCCCCACACCAAAAATCTAACCAGTCTCTTGCCTTCCACTGTACAGAAAATGCTGTGTGCGTGTGTGTGTGTGCGTGCGTGCGCACATTCACACACAAAGAACTGGGTATGAATTTTACGCAGAATAGGTATCAAATTGTAATGAATCTTTTCAGTCCAGGATTTTCCTTGTCAAGAACTACAAACACTTGAGAAACATTTTTGTTGGCCATTTTCCAAATAATTAAATATTCTTTCCATCTCTAGTCTCTTTCCATGTTCAGCCTGGGTCATGCACAACAGACCTCCCACTGAAACTAGCAAACATGGGGATTTTTCTTAGTTCTAATTTTATGTTGTTTCAGGAAGGCTTTTCTGGTATTTGTGGGGTATCAGAAAGCAGGGTGATCCAGAGCTTTCCATTCATTTTACTTTATTTTATCAATATGCTGTTGTTTTCAAAATTTCTGGGAACTTTCTTGGGAGGTCCAAAAAATATTGGTGCAATCCAACGCCAAAAACACTGAAATTCTCCTTCATTGCTTTGAAGTAAAGGTAATGGTTTTTACACTGAACTCCCTAAGAGAGCTTAAAATGTTTGGCTAGTTTTTGTGTTCATTTTTATTTTCATTGCTCCTGTGTCATAGATTGAAAGATGATGACTGGAGTAATATTACTTAGAGAGTAACACACAGTCATAGCTGAACCAAGGTTTAACTGGGCCTTATCTATTCATCATAATGCATTGGCTTTTTGTGAAGTTGCTAGCATTTTGTTTCATGGTTATTAACATGTTTAATGCAAGAAACCTAATTCATAATATTGTTCTCAAGTGGTGTACAGGTTATAAGCATAAAATCAGTGTGTGGTATGTGTGTTTTTCTTATGAAAAGCAGGAAAAAATAACAGCAATTTGTCTCTTTTAGTTAGGTTGAAGGATATCTAGGCAAAGGTGCTCTGTGGGACTTTTGTGTGTGTGTAAAAACCCGGTGAATATTAAAAAAAAAGCCACAGTTTTTTAAAAGATGTGTTACATTTCCTTCTCCTGTTCTCCATAGCAAGAGTGAAATTCACCATCCAGATTTAAATAGCTCACAATAATTCTCAGCATGAACCATGATGTGATTTGTATTTGGCAATATACACTTTTCATTCCTTGAAGTTCATTTCAAGAACAGGAGCCCTGGTGGCGCAGTGGTTAAATGCTAGTACTGCAACCACAAGGTTGTGAGTTCAATCCTGCCGGGCTCCAAGGTTGACTCAGCCTTCCATCCTTCTGCAGGTTGGTAAAATGAGTACCCAGCTTGTTGGGGTCAATTAGCTAAAATACATTATAAACCACTTAGATAACACTCAGTTGATAAGCGGTATAGAAATAAATGCTATTGCTATTGCAAGAAAACAAATGAAAACTCAACAAAATGCACACTGGAAAAAAAATGAGTAAAGAACAATGTGATCATGTATAAAATATGCAAAGCATATTTTGGTCAGTGGGGGCATGCATCCAAAAGCAAGAAGGGAAGAAAACACAGGCTAAAATATAAATATTTAGAAGAATGCATATAAAGGACATACATCATTTTGCCCTGGGGGAACAAAAAATAGACAACCTGATGGAACCCGGGTAGAATGAAGATCTTATTTAAAAAAACAAAACAAAACAGAAATTGAAAGCAAAAATATCCCATTATTTAAGCATGTCATTATGCTAGTACGTTAATAGCAGTGTTATTAAAAAGTGTCACAACATCTTCTCCCACATAGAAATGGAATATTTAGCATGGCCTGTTCCTAGGCTGAATGTAAAAGCCTAAGTATGAATATTTGTGAACATTCACTATCACTGCGATGTCTTGTTTTGGGTTTACACTTGAAGTTTTGGGTCAAGATATAACTTTCCAAAAAAAATATTTATTGTTTGTTTCTTCCACTTTTTAAAGTGCTGTTAACTGTTATTTTTATGAGAGAATGTCATAGAAATATAAATACTTAGTCCTTTTCCTATTCTTTTTCTTCTCTTCCTCACTTACCCCTCCCGTTCTTCTCTTTTTCCTCTGCCAAATATTACACATTTTCAAACTATGAGACTTTTCTCTACCAGCACAATTTTAATGTTCATTCAGTCCATATCTTAATATTTACCATGGACATGTGAGAAATTCACTTAGCTGTTTTGTTTTTAGGAATTAAGCCCACACAGTTGGAAATATGTACTTTGGATTCAAAATCTCCACATTTCTAAATATTTTCAAAAACAGATCCAATAAAATGTACACAACTGAAATGTGTTAGCTGGTTTTAAAATGCATAGACTACTGGAAAGCATATGTGTATATATGTATGTATGTGTGTATATATATATATATGTATGTATATAAGCAGGAAACTAAAAGGAGACAAACTACATGCTAATAGATGTTTATCCCTTTTAGAAGCTCAACATATTTTGGCCTATATGTGAAAAGGCCTTCTTCAGGAGCTAAAAACAGAACACAAATACAAATTTATCATGAATATTTAAAAAAAGAAACAGGACAACACTAAACTAGCCATATCTTATGGAAACATAGGATTACATAATTTTTCATGTAAAAATGAACAGAAACATGTTTGAATTGATGAGGGGATACTGCAAATGTGCAGTTTGAAAAACGTGAACAGAAGTATACATTTTTTAACACAAGTATGTCCATCTCCACCAGAAAAAACATAAATAAAAAAAATTAACAGGTGATTTTTTTTTTCCTTGAAAAAAATAGGAAAAACAAATAAGCCCACATGACCTGGAAATGTTGCTCCTGAAAGGGAGGAAGTCTGCAGGAACTCCCTTGTCAGGTTTGCTTTTGCAGTTTTGTGCCTTCAAATCATTTCTGACTTGTGGCAACCCTAAGGCAAACCTATCATAGTGTTTTCTTGGCAAGATTTGTTCAGAGGGTGCATGCCTTTGCCTTTCTCTGAGGCTTAGTGACTATGACCTCCTCAAGGTCACCTACTGGGTTTCTACAGCTGAGCAGGGATTCAAACACTGGTCTCCAGAGCCATAGTCGAATGCTAAAAACACTACACCATGTTGGATGTCTCTTGTCAGATTATATCTCCTATTATCTACCTGTACTGCACTGCACTGCACTGCACTTTGGGGTGGAAGGAAAATCACATTGAAGATTATTTCATTTTGTTTAATCTCTGTCTTTCTGTGAAGCAGCAGTTTCCTTGCAAACATCTCACAGCAGTTTTGCAACAAGTTTATGACTGTGTTTTAGCACCCATTTCTAGCTATCTGTTCAATATTATGCTTTGTTCCTCAATGGGCTAGAAAGCAAGACTTCTGAATTTGAGACTTTTTAAAAAGGAAACATTTCTGAACACCCAACAGGAGATAATTAAATTACTGATTTGTGTTTTAACTAAGCAATATGTGGGGTGGAGGAATGCAATTGGCTACAGAGTTGTAATGGCTGCAAGTTGTTGCAACATTATATCCAGGCAATTTTGTAATTCCATTACTAGACATTAATTACACATTTATTTAAGCAATTAAGCATGAAAGTGACATTATTGTCAAGGATGTGATGTATGACCTAAAAGTAATTTGGTTAATGAGGAACAAGAAGACCGTCTAACTGGGGCAGGTATTTGGTTAGTGGCATTTCCAATTACCCTTCAGAAGCTTTACTATGCGTGTTCTATACCTCATATGTGTATGTGTATCAAAGTGTGTATGTTTTTGTTTGTTTGTTTGTGTATGTGTTTAAAATAAAACCAGGAAATAGAACTACCTTGCCCTTCAGATCTCCAGAGCAGGAATTTTCTTCTCAGTTTATCTTTTTCAAGAGAGGTAAGCTCCAATTCTAAATGTGCTCACTTGGAAGTAAGAACCATTCATGTGGATCTAGCCTTATATGAATGCAGCTGGTCTGGCATAAGCCCATTTCTCTCAATCCACCCTATCCCTACTACACATATGCTTTGTCTGTCCCAGACAAGTCAAAGGCTTAACGTCAGTTAACAGAAAGGGCATAAATATTATAAAAAGAAAGGCACAATTGTGACAGCCCAGGGAGTTGCTTTGTTGTGGGCGAAGAAGCAGTCAAACACTGACATCCCAAGACAGAATATTGAAATTTTGCCTTATATTTACTATGGGGATGGGGGTCTAGTCATTTCACTGGAAACGTCTATGAGAGCAGCTTGGACAAAATGAAAGTAAACAGCAGGGACATTTTCACACTGCACAGTTATAATGTTATGCTTCCTCTATAACTGCCATGGCAACACCCTATGGAATTAGGGAGGGATATTTGGAGTTTTCAGCTAGGAAAAATTGTGTCTAGTCACTCACCAAACTACATGCCTCAGGATTCCATATGCTGTTGTCAAAGTGGAATGTAATGCTATATTCATGCAGTGTGGAAGGCACCAAGATTTGTCAAGGCAACAGGACCAATATTCCACCGATCTGGGACCATCTTCTAAAAACTAGTGCAAGGTGCCATCCTATCCCTTGGACAGTGGCTCCTGTGAGACTTAGAGTTGCCATAGTGAAGTGAAGTATTTGTGTAGAAGAGAGAATTTAATCAGGTGTTGCTTATCATGTAACCAGGTAACAAACACCTGCAGATATTCCTTCTCTATACAGCCATAACAGTTCCAGGATCTGTCTCTAGTTTTCACTCTGGCAACCCTACACCCATACTTATGAACTAAGCAATAGCACATCTCAACATATTCTCATATCAACTTCAACAGAGGAGAGCTCAGACAGCCTCCTTCCACTGGAATTCTGAAAATACTGCATGAAAAATCAAGGAATGGGGTTAATGGGATAAAGGGGAAAATACTTAAAAAAATTGGATGGAAAGATCTTCTGTTAATGGTGCTCTTCTGGTAGTGGAAGGCAGATCCCCAGTCCATCCAACTGAAATCAGTAGGACTTACTTCTGAATAAATATCATGAGCAGGTTGTACCACTTTTTTGTCCATAATTGTCAACAATTCCCATGACACACAACAAAGCAATGCACTCTGTTATATGGAACTATAAATATGATTTGATTTTTAATAGTGATCCTTGTACTGAGTTTTTGTATTTTCCCTTAGTACTCTCTCCTTCTACGATGTTTTGCAACCAGAGGTTTAACTTATGGCAAAGGAAAATGGTGAACACTTGAATCCCACCTCCAGCAGAGCATCAGATTTAATCAAGCAGTATCTTACATCCAGAACATGACCTGTAGCCAGGATACTTCTTACTTTGCATTCCATGATCTCAGAGAAACAGCTCTACATATTATAGTGAACACAACACTTACCTCCCTAAATCTCAGCTTTCATTTTACAAATAAAGTCGGAAAGGCAGGTGCAAAATATTTCCTTGTCAGAAATCACCAATTTTCTCTGATCAGGCCAGGAAGAAGCCAACAAGGTGAACAGGTTACATTGACTTATTTGTGTCCAGCACACTAAGTAGCATGCAACAAAAGTTCTTGTTTTTTTCCTTAAATGTAATTGTGTAAGTCTCTAATCAAGACTGGAACCAACACATGTAGATGAGTCAGATTTAAACCCCTCTTGCATCTCTTTTTTCTTTTTTTAATCTAAAAACTCAGCACTACCATATTGAGATACCAATACATTAAAAAAAAATCTGGGTGGATAGGGGACAGATATGTTTTGTTGGAGGGGCCAAATGAAGTCACTGGCATACCAGATATTCTTCTTCTCTCCTAAAACCTTTCTTCAGTTCCCAAATTGCAGAGACAGACTGTGAAAATTATCCATCCATTTTTGTATTTTCTGTGGTTGCATTCCCTTGAGAACATTGCCTTTTCTTTGCATGCCTAAACAGTATTTCAAAATGCTCTGCTGAGGTTCTAGGTTACTTCAGTGCTACAAACATGGGATTAAAGGAAAATTTCATTTTAGGGTGTTAATTCTTATTTGGTACACCAATAGCCTCATTCCTTCCCATAGTTCCACAATGGGTAAGAAGTTATGTAGATGAATTAATATTTAGATATTTAGATAAAAACCATATGGATGAAATTTTAAAATTACCCTACCTGTTTGTGTTGGCTCCAGTCAGGATCAGAGCTACAGATGCTTGCTTTAGAATGTTTTTTTTAATGACCTTAAGTTGCTCCTTGCATGTTTGTAGCATATAGCTGAACCATTACTTTGAATCCAGAATTTCTTTTCCAAGAAAGTCTGGCATCTGAACACGACATACATCTTTGCTAGCTATAAGTGCCACAGACAGCGCTAGAACTTACTGTCCTGTGAGCATGAGAGGAGGAGGATTGCTATCATAATCACCACATCTTTAAATACCTAGTTTTACCATCTTAATCAAATAGCTTTGTTCTATATTTATCTTATCTTAGCTGCTCTGAAGCCTTTATCTGCTGAAGAGAATGACAGAACGCTTGTCAAAAATCACTCAGTCTCAGAATCTAAGGAGACTGAATTATTCTCAGTGCTTGGCATGGAACTTTAGTGCCTGCAAGATTTAATTCCTCTCTGCATAACTAACAAGAAAGTCTTTGGACCTGATGTTCCTAGATTCTAAGTGTTTCTTCTATATCTTTTGAAATAGGCTTCTTTTAAAAAAAGAAAGCCTGGGATTGACACTGTATGCCAAACATCTACTCTTAAACAGAGAAACCCCAATTTGAGTCTAACATAGAAATAACCTTGTCCTTCATTGTGCCAGCCTATCATGTAGCACAGCCCCATGCCTTGAAAGAGGCCAAAGAACCCATATCCTGGCATATAGGAGGTCCCAGGTTCAAACTCTAGGTTTTTCATATGGGAAAGATTTCAGCTTGAGGCAAAGTCAACCAGTGTAAACTAGATAAATAGCTAGATAGCTAGCTAGACAGATAGATTGCAAGCAGTGTGAACAATATTGAAGAAAAATACCATAGAAACCAATGTTCTACATTAATAGAGCAATAGCAATAGCAATGACCATGCTAAAATAATGTTATATAAAATCTGACATGAAGGAACAAAGTGTGAATTGTATACCAAAATCAAAATTATGTTCTCTGTGTCATGGCCTGTATCAACTGACCTAGGGCTATATCTTCTCTAAAGCTCCCATTACGGGCTACAACCTGAGGCAAGATAGATTTTCTGAAGTAAGGTGGTCTGTATACTCGCAGCTTAATAATGATGAGATCCTGATAAAGGCAAACATACACACTTGCATGTTTGGGCTAATGTTGTATTGCTATCTATTTTAGTTTTTAGAATAAAAATATTTCATTTATAAATCTTGACTTTTGTAATCATACCACACCCTAAATTCTCATATTAAACCAAAATCAGCTCAGATTTTGTGGTAGACGGGCAACCTCTCTTGGCTATCTGTGGAAGGATGGAGAGTTAGGAGGAGATGACCAGTAAAAGTTCTAGAATTTTAGACTTCTGTTTCACCAAGAACTGCCCCTCTTTGGACACACATTTCACCACCCACAAATGAAGTAGTGAAATGAACAGCAGATATTTACTTGTCACTTATAAAACATGTAAAAATGGCTATCAAATATCCTTCCAGCTCTGTATTATCAAGGGAATCATGTCATAATCACAGAGTTAAATGAACAAACAGGTTGCTGATAGACTGAGTCAGATATATTGATTCCAGATTGATTATATGACATTTCATTGTGCTGTTTGTGTTAGAATTCATTGAATCAGTCCATTTCTTCCTATTGCTATAGCCATTGTATGACAGCTCATTTTTATTTTAATCTAGTTACTTCAGAAATAGATATTGAGCATTTTCCTTCTGTGTCTATGTTTGTTTTGTTAGTATCTGTCATTTTTCATTCATTTAACAGTTTCTTTCCTCTCTCTCTCAGTTCATTTGCTTGCTGTATTTCAATGAGCTGTTTGCCTTACCTTTGGAGATGAAATGGAAATGTAATGTACAGTCATCAATTCTTTTGTGTGTCCTGATTTGTTTGCTTTGTCACACATGCAAAAACATTACAAGTGAATTGCTTCTTTTGCTAATGTTTTCAGATTCTAGCTATTGAAACAAAGAAGTTATCAAGCTAAACATCATGAGACATCCAGTGCTCTCAATTGCATAATAGTTTACTGTCAACTCCAACCACCACCAAACCAAAAGAAAGAGAAAATTAGTACAGCAAATTTTATTTCAGATAGCATATTAAAAATCTGCATGTGTGTATGTGCTTTCAAGTCACCAGTCAACTTATGATGACCCTATGAATGAAAGGGTTTTCTTAGGTAAGTATGCGCAAAAGTTGTTCTGTCAGTTCCTTCTGGAATATAGCCTACAGCACCTGATACAATATCAATTTTTTAAAATAAGTGTTGTTTAAACAAATTTTCTTCTAGTAACAGCACAAACTTCCAATTGACTGGAAAACTTCATGCTAGAAAAATATTTATACTGAATTCCCTCCACATTAATGGGTTTGACATTCATAAATTTGGTTATTTGCAAGTGTGTGTGCCTCCCCTGCATTCTTGTCCTCTCACTCCCATGTATTTTGCCCCAGTGCAAACAACTCATGCTGAAGCAAAACATAGTAGAATGGGGGTGGATGGGGGAAATCTCATGCAAGTCTTCTTCTCACCCTCTGGAGTTCCCTCCTTCCCCTTCCCATGCAAAATGGAAGGGAAAAGGGGTATTGAGAAAGATCACATGAGCCTTCTTTTCCCCTCTCTGGAGCCCCTCCTGCCATTCCTATGCATTTTGCCTCAGTATGGAGAACCCGTGCTGAGATAAAATGGAAAGGAATTGGGTGGAAGGCTTGCATGAGTTTTCTCCACCAGGGTAAAATGCATAGGAATGGCAGGGAGAGCTCTTATGGGTGAGGGAAAGGAAGGCTTGTGTGAGCCTTCCCCCACTCACCATTCCCTTTCCTTTTGCATGAGAAGGGGAAGGGGGGAGCTCCAGAAAGAATGCGATAGGAAGTGGGGGGAGGAGTTGTTCTTAGTTTTTCCATATATATGAGGATTCTGGACCCTGAACCCTTGCAAAAGTGGAGAGACAACTGTATCTAACAGTGACTTTTAGTATAACTTCAGTAATTTGAGCTGTAGCACTGTTTTTGAAGTATCCCTAACCCCTTCCTAAGGCTGGCTGATAGTGTTAGATGTACTGCTCATCTGATGGAAAGATCTACAAGCAGGATTACATCTCCCTGTGTATAGGCATATTATTGACAGAGTTCTTATGAACAATACTAACCAGTTCAAGAGTCGTCTTAGGGTGTTCAGGATTAGTCAGGAACAGCCTACTCCAAAACCCTGGGAAGTGACAGATCATCAGCAACATTTTGCCATCCTGCCCCTCAACTCAGGTTTAGTCTGTTTTGCTCTGCCAGAATAAGGAAAAGTTAATCTTTCATGTTAGCAAAGATAACGCTCCAACAGTGTACTTATAGAGAACGGTTACAAAGGTGAATACTACCAGCTTGGGTATGTATGTGACAGATAACAGTCTTGGGACACCTCCAGCAAATCAATGGCCATAATCTATGGTCATACTGTCAGAAAAGGTTGGACCAAACCTCAAGAAAAATACGTTGTGATGTAAGTGTAAATGTCATGTTGCTTTAATTGCTTTAATTGTTAAGTGCACCTATGGAAAGGAATGTGACTCAAGCTAGTTTGTGCTGAGTCATGCTGATGAGCACCAGGTGCAGACAATGCAAGGGTTGGCCAGGATTAGCTAGGTGTCTGTATAAAGGTAGCATAATCCCAACCAACAACTGTGTACATTGCTTGATGTGTGTCTGCTGGATGCTCTACCTGAAAAAGCAAGCTAGAAATGCTGGATCGCCATCTGGACTTTGTAAATATTGTATATATTTTATAACAAAAAATAAAGATCCTCCATATTGGAAGATTACAACTTAAGAGTGTGTGAGTGTTACTGGCTTAGTGCATGTGCTGTTAAAGGCATTCTCTTCTGCTAGGCATGCTTCCATAGCAGTGCATAGCTATCTCTGCTTCTCTATAGAGTTTTCCTTGGCCTGGTTTTTCTTTGTTTTTCCCCTTGTTCTTGGGACACATACAGATCAGTAAGCAGACCTGCATCCATTACAGTCTGGCAATTGTTGTCCAGCTATTGTGCAGGCAGAAACCAGATACCTCCTTCCAAAGTTTCCAAAATAAGTAGTTAAATTAGAATAAAGCCCAATTATGTAAGGGTGTATCTCCAAGGTTTATAACACTGGGCTGCAACTCTTAGAATCACAATGGTAATGCAAATATTCTAAACTCTAACCAAAACTGTAGGTGAATCATAGAACTGAAATGGAACAGCATTTTTGAAAACTGACACAAAACCCAACATGCATATTTTACTGATGCCTACAAGTACATTGTTGGATGTGGGTCATACTTCATAACAACCAAAAAACTGCTATGGGAAATAGAATCCCCAGTCTGGAGAACAGGCTCATGATAGCTACAGACTAGGCCTTTTCTATCATGATGTTCCAGTTAGGGAGCTCTTCCTTAGATTACTCTTAAATGACAACAGTAAAAGCATCCCATTTGCCAAGAGGGGTGTGTGTTTGTTTTAGGAACAGCCCTGCCCAGTTGTATTGCTCCTTCATCTTCTATTTCCTCCTATGTTTATCCTTTATTTTTAATGAAGTCTGCTGCTCTTTTATTTTACGTTCATGTTATATTTCAAAATATAATTTTAATATGTCCTTTAGAAGGTACTTTATACATTTAGTTGACATTAGAAAGACATGGCATGATTTAGTAACAACATAATTCCATGCAATTTTGCTTAGAAGTTAGTTCTGGGTTCAATACACAGGTAAACAAATGCAGATTAAAGCATATAATGTAACCTATAATTATAACCTACACTAAATCAATAGCAACAGTGAAGTTATTACAGATATTTTCTATTTATGAATGTGAAATTGCATCCTTAGGCTGAAAGGATTTCAACTAGGGGTGTGTAACTGTTGCCCCCTTGGTAAGCCCTGCCCTAGGGTCTACAACTTTGATATAAAATTAATGTATCCCACCAGAGAGGTCACCCCAATGTGCACATAGGCAATAATGGTTGTACAATCAAACGCACCAAGTCAGACCAGTAAACTCCCCAGTAACATAGCCACAAGAGACCTCATGTTGTGATAACCCATGGTGGACAAAAGATCATCAACCTTTAAGGAGTCCACTTGAAGGAAGTAAAAGTGTTCCCGGAAAGTTGGGCACTGGAAGCAATAAAATCTTATCAAATTGATCTCCAGAAACTCACACCACAGCCCCAAAGCAGAGGAAGATCTGTTATTTAGATGACACCTTGTTATCTTCGAATATCCAAGAAAGTGCCAGGTGTGAAGTTGTTTTCTTTTGCTATTCCCTTTTTGTCTTCCCCGGGAGAGGATTTGCCTTCAAAGTAAATTTTTCCTACAAATAGTCCTTGTTTTTGGACTAGTTTAGAGAAAGAACAGAGAGAAGAGAGGATGCCTCCTGATCATACCAACTGACCGGTCCCCCCTCCTGATAGCCATGTGATCGCCTCAGCATCTCTTTGCTGAGTTCTGTTTCTTTTGCTGCTTCCCGGACCTAAGACTTCAGGAAAAGGTGCAGTATCGCCCAAGCTACGAATCCTTCAACAATCCCTCTATTTTGTTTCCACTCTTTATTTCTTTTAGCTTTTGGATGTGTGTGTGTGCATGTTTGTGTTGATGAGAGTTATTACTGTTCAATAAAGTCATTCATTGGACCTTTTTGTGTGATTTCTGACTAAGCCTGACCACGTAAAAATTGGGTAAAAGATCTCGCTTGGATACCCTGCCTCTTGCATTGCTATTGCTTGAGCTTACTTTCCCCATCATTTGGAGCATATTGAGGTGTCCCTCTGGGATCCCCAGATTTTCAGGGTAACATAACCTTCCCCCCACAAAAAAAATGTATCTAGTCTTATTTAAACATTTTCAGCTTTCTTTAGCATCTCTCTCTCTCTCTCTCTGTCTCCCCCCTCCCCCTTCCGTTTCAGGACACATATGTAGTGCAAGCCATAATTTACCATCTGCGACTCCTCAGAAAAGTTATCCACTTACCTAGAATCAGGTAGATGTATTGAGAGCACTTCAAAAGGGATAATGCAACAGCTCTTAGCTAAGGAAGGACAAGCTACATTTCTATATGTGTACCAATTCATCTAGTTTTAGAGATACTTCAGATGTTCCATTCTTTTATACCTAAGCTCACTGACTGCTTGTCATATCTTCTTTGTGATCAATACCCACCTTCCTAGCAATCAATTTTGGTTGTGGAGAGTGTTTTCAGCTGCTCAGTCCATGACCTTGTAACTTGGTGTTAACTTTGTCTCTGGTGAGGCTTGTTTATTAACAAAGGATTATTTTAGCCATACTGATCATTATTAATCATCAAATCTTGTTAGACAAGTTGAACTATCATTAGGGGCTCACCTCTCCCTGTCTTGGTAAGCCTGAGGAGCCCTTAACTGCTTGATCATTCTCTACATGTGATACAGGCTCCCATTTGAATCCCTTTTTGTCATTCCTCTTCCATGCCTCACTCTCAGACTCTTTTGGGCCCCGTGTACACAAATTCATTACATTCATAGCACTCATTACAACATGTTATGGTCTCCAGTTGCATTATCATGCAGACAGCACGCTTTTGTGCCAAGGTCTTCCCTGACTTTTGGATTCCACTCTGACATGCTGAGAACATTTCTCAAAGAAATATAATGAATGTTATTATTTCAATCTGCATGTTTCCTACAGCAGTCCTCGCAACTGACAGCGAGTGACATGGCTTGTGTCTGACACCTACTAACCCTGTAAAAATGTCACTTGTAATGTTAAACTGTCAACATTGTTTCCCCTCCTTCACTCAAGACAGAAGTCTGAACAGGTTATAGAAGCAAAATACTTTTTGCTGTTTTGTTTGTTTTAATAGCATGAAAACATGTCTATTTTTCCCATGTCAGTGAAAGATTTTTTTTAAAAATGAATCAGGTATATATTATGAGGCATTATGTAATTTGCATATTTTCCCTATTTCCTTGAGGTAATCTATGCAAAACACTGATACTGTGATGTAACTTTTGCATCAAGCTCTGTCATGTGCTCAAGGCAAGTTAATGCTCTTCTAGTTTGTCATTCTCTCAAATGGCATCCATCTTATTTTTTAAACTCTTAGAAATGCTTCCTAATGTAAATGTGACATAAAACAGACACTTGTTCTACCCCAGCATGGGACATCTAGCACCAAATATATGTGCAAGATCTTTTCACACAAAGACACCTAAGGGCTTGTGTCTTCTCCATTCCATTTTTTGAAGAAATTAGAGGATTTTGGTAAGCTATTACTCAAAAGAAACTAAACAACATTTTCAATGATTTGCCACAGCTAAATTCGACAGAAACTGCTGTTGACATAAAGGAGAGGAATATTTTGTAGCTGCTTGGAATATAGCTGCATTTAAAGAGGAGGAATCTCTAAGAGGAAAAGAGAGGAGGCAAATCTAGTTCAGCAGCACAAAGGCAGTGGAATATCCACAGATTCGAAGCTAAACTTTGAATAGCTGAGCACTCAAAACCTTCTCATGGGGGGAGGGCTGCACATGTCAGTTTTGCTTTTTTCCAGATTTAGTTTTAAAAAAAAAAACTTGAGAACTTTCAATCAAATTTATAAAGATATGCACAAATTACAACAAGTTCTTATTAAAAAGTCTTAAACTAAATGGAGCTCTTATCCCTCTCTTCTTCCAAACAGGACTGCACTATTAAAATGCAATGTGTGAGCTGACAAACAAGTATATCTCTTAGGGAGTTAGGTTTGGCTGTGGTTCCCTGTTGTACATCTATCTGAATGCAAAACCGAGTTTCTTGGTATGTAATGTATGGGACAGTCCTTAGCAAACAGCTCTTAGGAGAGAATAACTTGACTACTTATCACCGTGGAGGTTTGGGAAAGTGGTTTTCCTCTTCTGTTGCAATTGGAGTCATGAACAGAACACTTGCACATCCCTCAGAAAATGGGTAATTATCACCTTACACCATGACCAGAGCCTAGAAATAGCCAGACAACAACTAGCTAGAGATGTTGCCACTGAAGAAAGCAAAAACAGTGAGGGCAAAGTCTCCCACACTTGCTCTTCACAAGGAAGCCAGCCCTGTGAAACTCTTCCTTGAACTCACTACTTACCTGGATGTGATTGGACCCATTAACACAGAGCTTTCCAAATTTTTCACGTTTGTGACAGTTTTTAGACATGCATCATTTCATGATACAGTGATTCAGTTTTATGTAGAAATGAATAAATTCTAAAGCATAAATCATAAATTTTACAAAATATAAATGAAAGATTTTCATGAGATATGTTGTGTACCCACGCATTTCGTTATTACAATCTATATATGTGTCCATATCTCTTATAAAAGGTTAGTTACTAATAAACCAGAGGTTAAACTAAGTGCCACCCTTGCTGGGGTCTTTCTCAGCCTGGGGCAGTGGCAGCAACACACCTACTCACTGCAGCCAACACACTAACGTGTCATGACACACAGTTTAGAAAGCTCTGCATTAATCATATGGCTGAAAATCACAACAGCTCCTAGGACTGTACACTCAACCTGGTATTAGATGGTTTTTGACTGACTGGAATCATAAAAAGGAATGTCACTGCAACATATTCACAGAACTTATCAACGATATTTTTAAAAGCTACTCCATCATATTATGAGTGTCTTAAATTTAGCTTTACTAATCTGCTCATATTTCTATGCCAGTGTTTTTGTTCTCTTCTTTAAAATAATTCTGTGTCTATCAATTATCCTATGTAATAATTGGCCTTTTTCTTTGTAACTGTAACAAATATTACAAAAAAACCCCATGTGGGACCTGCAACAATATGTATTTCCATTCTCAAGAAAAAACAGTTTTTGTCACTTTTCCTTAATATTTGTTTTTGTTATCTATTAACATATGACCATTTCTCATCAGCTGGAAAAGCATCCTTAGTAGACTTTCACAGTCTGCCTTGCTTTTTTCTATATAACCCAGTGTCCTTCCTTCCTTCCCTTTTCTCTCTTTCTGAAGGCTCAGTTGCCACTAAGACTTTACAAGTTTTCAGATTTCAGTCAATATTCCTTCCAGTTTCCTTTTTCAGTGTCATGCCCTTTGGAATCACAAATCCATATACTTTTGTCAACCTAGAATGTTGCCCAGGCATGCAAAGTGCAACATTGTATTTGAGTGATCCTCTTTTATTTAAAAAATGGATAGGCACTCAAACATCTGAGTTTGTCTCTAGAGGAAATATTAGATCTGGCGATGCAGTTTTATGATGAAATATTGAATATGCATTACTCTCACCACCATCACACATACAGATACAAAATCAGCTTCTGTAAACATTGTGTTAAACACAGCTTGAGTATGGGTTCTTTATCCCAAGAGATGTCTGCAGACTAGGAAATCACAGGAAGCCTCATGCACAGATTTGCTTCCACACAAATTCAAACTAGAATTGTTTGCTCTGACAGTAGGGGAATCACATCAAAAAGCTAACCTAATTATCCACACCATCCATTCACATCTCCGTGGCCCAAAAAAACATATTTCAGGGAGATGTATACAGGCCCTGCTGTGCTGTGATATCCCTTCGTAATATGTTGCTGAAACAGTCACCTAATGTCATTTGATTAACATTTTCTTACTTCAGCACTTCACATCTTTGGCTGTCATTTGTAGGCTGAAGAAAATGCTAATACATGTGTATCACATCAAAAGAGGTGTTCATATGTCAATTTTGTTTTCTCCCATTGTGTGTGTGTGTATGCTCCCAATGTCAAGTTCTTTCTTTTAGAGAGATGAATAAATTCTCTTTAAAAAAAAAAAGTTCTCATAAAAATAAATTGGACAAAAAATATCAACATGGCCAAATTCAATAAATATAATAATTATTGCTGTGAAGATCATGTTGTGTCTGCCTGCTATGTATTTGTTACAGTGGGAGAGCCTGCAAGGGTGGAAATAAAGAGGTGAAAACCTTAATACAACATCACAAACTTGTTTGTTTGCCAAGAGATTCAAAGCTAGACTTTGACAGCTTAAGAACAGAAAGCCCTCTTCAAGCAAATTAGAAAATTGATAAGTTTTGCCTTGTTATTAAAAACAAACAAACAAACTGGAAAGTTCTTGAACAATCAGCTGAAGAAGATTCTCATCCTTCTAATGACATTAGATGGGGGAATTTCCCCACCACCACCTCCTCAGTTATACTTTACAGGGAAAACACAGGTCAGCAGAAGGTAGCAAAAGCCATGGAGCTTTCTGAGAGAAACTAGAGCTTACTAGTTTCAAATACCATCTATACAGAGTTGTGGTTGATCCGTGTCTGAAAACAAGAAATTATTAATTACTTCAGTTGCACCATTCCAATACTAGGTTTCCACTGAAATGAAAGGATCCTACAGAAACAGGAGAGGTGAACCCTGCCATCCACTGAAGCTCTCCCATTTACCCTCAAATTACAGGCATGAATCTGGATTTCAGCCACAGTTATTCATGAAATAAGAAATCTAAATCAGCCAGTTTATTAATATATATATATATAGATATAGATATAGATATAGATATAGATATATATATATAGATATATAAATATATAGACATACATACACACACACACATATAATCTTAGAATCAAAAAGATTTTTTAAAAGTGGATGCATTATTTGATGCCTATAAATTAAATATAAAATGATTACATTTTAATTCACTGCCCTCACTGATCATGAATACAGTAGTTGTTTGTTGACAAACCACAATTAAGTAAAGGGATGTCAATGTTTTCCTGACTCATGCCATTTTTACACTCCAATGGCCCTTCTGAATCATATCTGTGCTTTTCTACTGCTTTCCTTGTGAGGAATTAACAACTTTTCACAACAGAACTTGATAAACAACCCTCATTCTTCATGTTTTTCAACGCTTGTTTTTAGAAATTCATCACTTCAGGACTGACCCAAATTGGGTGCGAGAGGGAAGAGAGAGAGACTTTTTTTTTCCTTCTATGTATTCTCAGAATGTTCAGAAAATCTGAATCCTATTGGTGCTTTCAATCAAAGCAGACCTACTAAATCAACTGACTCACCATTCAATGGATTTGCTCTACCTTGGGACTAAGCAATAAGGCTCAAGTCAGAGCAATGGAACTGTGCCTTCTAGTTAGATCCTGGATGTTACCCCCCCCCACTAGCTAAAGCCTCAGACCTTCAAGTCTTAAGCCTTTGCATGTTTGGCTGAATGTGCATAGAACCCTCTTCATAATCATGAATAAGCTGGAATCAGACTGTCAAAATCTTATGCTGGGAACAGCTGAATTGAATTTGGCCAGTGCGAGTGGTTATGATTTTGTCTTGAAGGAAGCAATTTTGGCAATTTGCTTCCCAGTGTGAGAAAGTCTGTGCAATTTTTGAAGGCTATTCATAGTTCAGGACATTGTATGCAAAATTTGCACATTTTTGTGCAGAAAACAACATTTCTACATGGAAGATAATATTTTTGCACAGAAACATTTTTTTCTGTTCAGAAATGCTGTTTCCTGCATAGATAATACTGTAGTTGTGGACTTATTCTGTACAAAATTCATGCAGCAGTTTGTTTAACTTTTCTTCAAAAAACAGCGTTATTTGCAAACAGTACTGCTGTTTCATATGCAGAAAAGAAATCCGTTTTCCATGGAATGAAGCCATGAGTGAATTTTCCACAGAATAAGTCTCAAACTGTGAAGGATCTCATCAGTCCAGGATTCTCCTTGTCAGGGTTTCTTGACATTCAAAGGAACACTTTTATACATTATTTTGAACGTTTGTTCCATTACTATTACAAAGGATTTTCCAGCATCCCTAAGTTTGGGGAATTTTTATTCAGCAAAACTTTAAATGGCCTAAGGTCAAATCTTCTTCTTCTTTCAACTATTCCTTGGCCACCTTGTCCAGATTTGATTGCAGCCTCAGAAGGCTTTTCCTCCCCGCCTCAATCAAAGAAACAACACTGAGGAAAAGCTAATGAGGCTGGTAGTAGTTGTCTGACATATCTGGCTGTACTGGTATTGTGCATTTTTTTTTTAGTAAAATTTGCTGAATTTCCTGTATTTTTTTGTTAGTTATTGTTCTTTTTTTTTTTTGTTACTTTCTTATAATTTCAGCCACACATATTAAGAAAATTATGTTACCAGTCAGAGCAGTAGTTATTAACTTTTTCTTTACCAAGGACCCCTTGGAAGTATAATTTGTTGCTGGGGACCTCCAAGATTTAATTCAAGATTTATATTCAAATATTTATTTATTTATTTATTTATTTATTTATTTATTTATGGCTTCTGGAGACTGGGATTCAAATCCCTGTGGCCTACTACACTTGATCTTAGCCAAAAGGCCGAGAAGCCATAAATAGCAGGTCTATTGAACAGGTCTCTAACTTTAAATATCTAGGAATAGTGTTCCATTCTTCAGGCTCATGAAAAGTGAAGGCAAAATCAGTAATAGGAAGTGCACAAAGGATCATAATAGCACAGTGAAGATTTTTCTTTACTAAGGGAGGGCAATATATCCCAACTGTAATTCAAGTGTTTGTTGCCAAAGTCATTTCTATTTTATTATATGGTGCCCAACTGTGTGCTTATAACAACTATAATATGTTTGAGGTGATTCAGACTAAATTCTTGAGAAGTATTTTTGCAGTCCCATGCTGTGTTTCCAAGGTAGCCATATGATTTCAGGCAGGCCTAATTTCTATCGAGGCTCAGGCTTGGATCCTAATGTGCAATTATTGGCTGAAGCTCATATTTATTACATGTGGGTTGGCCCCAATGACTATAGTAGATACTTATTACTCTTCTTGGAAATGGATGATAAATAAAAAAAAACTATTGTAATATGTTTTTTTCCCCAGAATGTACTATTACAAATGGGATCCAAGATGGCTAAATCAGCTTTGGGGCAATATATTTGGGATACTGAACTGCAAAAACATCAGAGTTTAATCAGAAGCATACTGATAATGGGTAGTATGAAGGTATGATTTGATTGCCCCACTTATTTTACTCAATTAATAGTTGCCAAACTTAGATCTGCTTTTACTGCAGCAACATGCTCCCAACAGCTGTTCTGGAAGGCAAATACAAAAAGATACCTTATGACAAGTGTACCTGTCCATGTTCAAATGTAGCAATAGAATCTCTTGATCATGTTTTATTGTAGTGTCTATTTTACCAAGGCATTCACTCCATATTAATAACTCCAGTTTTACAAAAAAATTCCAGGGATATCAGAAAGATTTACCTTTCATTCCTGCTTGTAGATTTGGATACACAAATTATAGAGAAGGTGGCTAGATTTTGTGCTTCTGTCATTACTACTTCTAGACAAATATTACAGGGGCAGATATCATTTAGGAATTTCAGATACTCTAAACATATTTAAATCACAAGAACTACTTTTGAAATTTTATCAATCTTAATTTTTATATTTGGGCTTCTTATAAAAATGTAGTGTACTTAGTGCACTTAGTATTCAATGTATGTTGTATGAATTTTATCTTTAACTGTAATTGTGTAATATTATTTTTAAAATAACTTTTTATATATTTCTATTTGTTCTATGACTGTAAATAATGCATTGATTGATTGATTGATTGATTGATTGATTGAAATCTCTGCTCAGACACTGGGTGACCTTGGGCTAATCACATTCTCTCAGCCTCAAAGGAAGGCAAAGACAAATCCCCTCTGAACAAATCTTGCTTAAAAAAATCCTGTTCAAACCTTAGGATTGCCATAAATCAGAAATGATTTGAAGATACACAATAACAAAGTGCCTTTGATAAGGGGGAGGTTCTTTTTAGCCATCATGTCTCTCCGCTTTGAAAATTAATTGAAAGAATGTGAGCTGCCTGAGGTCACCCACTGGGTTTCTGTGACTGAATGGGAAGTCAAACCCTGATCTCTGAAGTCATAATTTCTCAGGAATGTGGCAGCAGGAGGGGGGTACAGGGCTGAAACTGCTCCCCCATTTGCAAACAAAGGAACAGTTTAGGTGCATACATGCACGTCTTGCTGTGTCCCTCGGCACCCACATTCCCTGCCGTTGTGTCCCTGATGAAAGGGACACAGCCACAGGTGTGTGCACACACCCAAACTGCTCCCTAATTTGTAAATGAAAGAGCCTTTTTGGCACCCACACCACCACTCCACTGCCATGCCCTTGTTGCCGCCACTGCTGTTTGTATCCAGCAGCACAACTTCACAGACCTCAGGTTAAGAACCACTGAGGTCATTTCAGCACTACACTGTTATAGTGCTATAATTCCACTTTCAACATCCTATGGAATCCTGGGGTTTGCAGTTTAGGGAGGGGCATTTAGAATTCTCAGCAATTTGGCCTCCGTAAACTACAACCCCCGAATTCTACAGGATGTTGAAAGTGGAATAACAGTACTATAACAGTGTAGTTCAGAAATGGCCTGAATTAGACCATCTGGTCTAAGAAGCCAATCTGCTTCTTTGTAGCAACTGCAAAATGATTGTTTTGCAGTGACTGTGAGCTTTATTCCTTGGAACAATCTGTTGACGTAATACATACATTTGAAAAAAAAAAAAATGTAAAAATATGTCCTCCCAAAAATGGATTTAAAATATGTCTAATATTTTTGTAAAAGCTACATTGTGGAGTTGGGGTGAAATGCATACAGCATTGGGAAAATGAAAATCTGAGTTAAGCCAAACTTCACAGAGTCCACCTTTTCAAAGCTACATTAAACATAGGTTTATCTCAGGACATTAGTGGCCCAATACATTAGCAAGGACAGACACTCATACTCCTGATTAAAGTATAAAGTTGGAAGTCTGGATAAGCAATGATATGAACAGACATTTTTAAAAGCTTGATATCTACTTTGTATACATTGATTAATGTAGTCAGTTTCAGAAGCCATTATAAGACACAAAGTAACGATTTTTGTGCCATGTTAGTATTTCCAGTGGTACAATGTAATTCCAACAAAGTATTTTGTGCCAAAAAAGGTCAAAATATATACATTTATTATGCAAAGATATTTGGTAGGCAAGTCAGCCTCATGCAACTTGTTTCCTCAAAAGTGTGAATAGCAACTGCTTTACTGACAGAAATTTCTGGGGCCTGAAGAACTCTCTGAAAAGTAGACATTCAATGTGCCACTTTGTGACAGGAAATGTTGTTCCCATTCTTCAAGTAACTACAGTTCTCCTTACAAATATGTCATGCCATTCAAAAGATAGAGGCCTTCAAAATGGTAACCTTCCAGTCTCTCAGGTTACATAAAACTATACCTTTATTTCCCAGGAATTTTGTTAATTCTGTGTTTTCTTCTGGTCTGTCTTTATGTTTGTATTTCCAGGAAATGGCACATTCAAGTGAGTTTCTTAAAAATTATGGGTGCATGGAGATTTATTATAGTATATTAATGCTTTCCCACAGTCTTGTAAGGTGAATAGAGATATTTTGTGTTTGCCTTACAACAAAAAAACATTGATTTGATCCAGCGGTAAACCCATCAAGATGGTAAGAAGAGTATATTTTTATTTCTATTACAACTTGTAAGATTTTCATCAAATTCAAGTAAGTATGATGGAAGGATCAGTGAGCAGGTAACTCATAAAACCACAGTATGATATGGACAAGGCTTAAGTGTCTTTGATTGGAACGTTTCATCTGTATGCTTCATCCAGCATCATATATTGATAATATATAAGCAAAAAAAAAAAAAAAAAAAAGGTGGGAGGAAAAGGGCAATGCTTAAAAATAATCCTCACCTTGATATATCACCTACAGTTGCATCTTTTCTTTTCTCTTTCTGAAAAAATTGCTATGCCTTTAACAATTGCATCTTACACCATTTTATTTTCCCAACCACTCATCTGAGCCTCTTTCTGCTCCATTGACATTTTAAAGTCTCTGTAAATTTCTCTGTTATCAATATGTCAATTCTGGTTGCCATATTTAATTATTATGTTGTGCATGTGTAAACTCTTGTCATATTTATTTACTACCTGTAGTTATTTTTCATATGCTGAAGCCATTTCTGCACTAGACTGTTAGAGTGCTATTATTCCATTTTCAACATCCTATGGAATCCTGGGGTTTGCAGTTTAGGGAGGGGCCTCAGAGGATTCCATAGGATGTTGAAAGTGGAATAATAGCACTATAATAGTCTAATGGCCTCAGTATATATGACCATGAACAGTACCATCATGAAATGTGCAGGTTCCAAGGTATTTTGTCACCTGAGGCAATAGACAAAATATCTCCTCCATTCTGTACACTGAATCCAGTTGCAATGGGAAGGGTCTTCCACTACTCCTGAACTCAAGAGTATTAGCTTAAAGGGTACAAGGCAGGTCACACAGCTTTGTTTTTCAAAAGCAAAATGGCCAGGGGAAGGTGTTCACAAGGAATATTGAAGGAGAGTGCACTGCTGTTCTTGACATCAGCTCCCTGAATGAAGTTGCTTCAGTTTGTTTATTTTTAATGCTAACCCTCTGGCTATGTGTGGAATACTACCCCCAACGAGTATCAGTGACATGTTCCTCTAATGTCCACAGATTTCTGAGTAGAGATGCCCTATTATACATTTTAATAATGCACATTAATAAAATTTGCTTATCATAATTTGTAAGACTGACCAAACACATGTATACTATTCCAGTTTTTGAAAAACCTCATTATTTTCTAGAGTGGTCTTAAATGTGCAACTTAGATCCACTGGCTTTATAGGAGGCCATATTCTGAATGAGACAAAAACTCATTCATTGATATGGTTCAACAGAGAAGCCTCCATTTACGCGCACGTGCGCACACACACACAATCTTGTTACACATTGGTACAACAGCATAAGAATAAGGTTTTATAATATGTGAGAAAAAATAGAAGGTATAATAATTGCCTCACAGTATTGTCAACCTTCAAATGAGGAAACTGGTCAAAAAAGATTACTAAACGTTTGTATTGATGGGAGATGGATTTACAGCACCAGCACAAAATCCTCCCTGGAACCGCTGCTCTCTGGACAAAAACTGTCCCAGAGGCAAGCATAACATAGCAGAGTTTTCCAAAACAGCAGCAAGCGTGTGTAGCAGAGTACAACTACAGCATCAGCTCTGACCCCTCTACCTGCTGGTTAGTAAACTCACGGACACTGAGTTTGTCATCCAAAACACCTGGAGCCTTTAATCTTCAAAGCTGCCGTATATACATCTGTACACAGGATACACAGATCCACAGGCAGAGATTCAGGATCAGAGTTTCAGGAGCAGAGTGACAGGATACAGAGATACGGGATGCTGAGAGTCAGAGAAAACATTCATGCCTTTCTTTTATACACACCTGCTTCCATGTCATCACTCAGGGCCTTTGGCTGATGCAACCCCTTGTCATGATTTCACTATCATGACTCAGCCGTGTCTCCTAGGGAATGAGTCATATTTTGCCCAGTCATTCCCCAGGTGTCCCATGACATGCTCATCAAATGTATATTCCCACTTGGGCAAATGTCACCACATTTTTAATCCACATGTATAAGCTTCAGAAAAACCAAAAGTGGATGGCAAAGTTTTCCTGTGAGTCGACGGCAGAGAGAACAGGTGGTGTGGCAAGACAGCCAGGTGCAAGGCCAACAGGATTGTTATGGCTATGTCTTGTGTATTAGAGAAGGCCACACACCAGAGCACTGATTGGATTACCCCACTTGTTACAGAGTGACAAGGTAGCATAAAAGGGCTGATGTTTGCCTTGACCAGCTGCCAGTTAGCTGCCCTAGCTGGACCTGCCACACCATTGGCAGTATACTGTTTGTAAGGGGAGATGCTGCCTGATTTTTCTCTGTTATCTTCTGATTTTCCTCTTTGTCTAATTGCTGGGAAGCTTGCATGTTTTTTGCTAAACCTTATCTTAGAGTGTGGCAATAAATCAGTACTCTAAGCCTAACTAATGAACCTCTGGAATTTTTTCTGCTTCACTGGGACTCTCTGCTGTGGTGAAGCCTTGCTTCACAGAGAGCACTCTGCTCATGCTCAGAGGAGCCAAATCCTGCCAGCCCTGACACATTATGTTTATTGAAGGGAGGCCAAATCGTAATCAAATTAGGTTTTGGTAATATCTTCCCCAGTTAAAAAAAAAAAAAGTATTCCAAGCCCTATTTAAATTGTTGATGGACATATTCTTTACAGACCTCCATTTTCCAGCTATTTCTAACTTTTTAATAGAAAACCACAGATACATTAAGTCTTTACTAGAAAGATTTTCACTAGATCCTTTATATGTTAACACAAGTAACAAACCACCACAGAAACTGACTTTCTGATTCAGCATTTTAGAGAAAAATTCAAATACTTCTTCCACTAATTTTGCCAATTTGTGACCGTGTATAAAGGTACACTTCTATCCACATTCTCTTCAACCAAGCAGTGAAACAGCATTGTTCCTTCTAGATTACTTTTTCATAACTGCCTGCTTTACTTATTGTTCTCAAGGGTGTGGCAATGGGAAGCATCTGCACCTGATCATCTATATCTCTACATCATGAAGTAGAATTCTAATATGAATTGTATCATAGGCAACGCTAATGTATTTCTCTTCCCACCCCTACTTTCAATGAGTTGGTTTGGTCCAAATCTGTATGTTCAGGCTTGGTATGAGGAGGAAAAGTCTTGCTCCACTTTGCAAAAAGTTTGAGGAAAAGGAATGTTAATCCTAAAGCTTTTCCCTTTGAAATGTCAAATTAAGAGTTTAACCTACAGACATCAGGACTCACATAAAATGAGTTCTGATCTGTCACTAAATGCTTGAATACTGGAAGAAGGATGTATAGGAAATCTAGGATAAGAACTCATGCCATACAGATCATTGCCTGAATTATATATTAATGCAGCTTATAGTCTAAGAGCATCAATGTGTGATTGGTAAGGTTGAAGGAACTACAAAGCAAGCCAGATGATTTCTGGCACCTGTATTTGCCACTGAGATGACAGTTGTTATTGGTACCATCCACAAAAACCCAAGTTTATATATGCTCATTTCATCAAAAAAAAATCACCCCAATTTAATCAGGATTACATGATGTTTGTGACTCTTACTCTGCCAGATAAAACCTATCGCAAAGGAGTAGACATTCAGACAGTTGGACAAACTGAAAATGATTGGTAGGGTGAGAGGTAATGATTTATAATATGAATATATAAGGCCATCCATGTCTGTCTCTTTTCAATACTTCAAAATATTGTGGGAATTAATATGAAGAGCTTATGATAGTTCAAACAGAGTGAGATTAATATTTTAAAAAACAAGAGCAGTTCAGTTACAAATGTGGAACATATAAATGCATGCAAACTTTGTATAAGGGAAAAAACCTTAATTGTTTAGAAAATACATGTAACAATTATTGTTTACCAATAGTAAAATTCTCTCTTTCCTCTTGAGTGTGGTATTACCAAAATTATGATTCTGAAACTTAAACTTTATCAGGAAGGAATATTTTCTGTTCATCAATCATGTATTTATACATATCTACCATACTATAATCTTTGCATGCCACTTCTGGATTTTATTCTATGGGTGTTTCTAGAGTAAAGATATTGTGATAAAGATCCAAAAATGAGGAGTGCAGTTGTAACAAACTGGCTTCCGCATAATTTTTGATCAAGAGATATTTCATGGGGACCCATTTTGATTTATCTTATGCTTTTCTTTGAGATACAGAAGAATTAGTCAAATTTGTGTCTAGGGCTGTGCAGAATGTTGTGCATTTTATCTTTGAAAGAAAAGTAGTCCTTCTGGGTCGATAAAATGTTTTCCCAAGTACTTTGCCATTGTTGTTAACACTGACTTTTTGTGTACCGTGTGCCGCTATCTGGTTTGTTTTTTTCTCCAATATCTTCCTACTTTGATAGTTGTTTCTATTCATTGTCAAGTCAGCTTTTACTTTCAGTGACTCCATGCATGAGAGATCTCCATTAGCCCTGGTAATAAATGACCCTGATCAGGTCTTGTAAACTCAGGGATGTGACTTCCTTTATTGAATAAATCTGTTTGTAATGTGGCCTTCCTCTCCCTCTCTCTCTTTTTTAAATTGACTTCCACGTAACTAAGCTTTATTTTTTTCAATGAATTTTTCTGGGAACAGCCAAATGAGCACTCATCTTGATGGTTGGCACCATGACAACATGTAGCCAGAGTTGTCAATATAATTGAAGATAATGAAGAGATGGAACAACCTGCCTCTACATCTTCATAGGCAAACACTTCCAACTCCCCTTCTCTACCACCACCAAACTATCACCACAAAGGGAGAGAGTTATTTTCCACAACTATGAATGTTTACATGAAATATTCTGACAGTTCCCAAGTAAGAAATTCTGTCTTTGAGACATAAATGTTGAAGACATAGGTTCACAGGTTCTCTCAATGATATACTTCTCTAAGAACAAAAACAAATACTGTCTCTTCAGCACACTTAGTGTGCTGCCCTTCTCCCATTAGGCTGGAATAATTTGATTTTTTTCATTACAACAACAGTGCTTAAGCCCTGCCCCCATTTGAAAATCTGACAAAAGATGCGGACACTGTTACTATGGTGGATCAGCCCGAGCACGGGGTCTACAGTTTAATAGAAATAAATTGGCTATTAAACAAAATATATATCTCTCCACGTGCTTGCGAGGCCCCCGGATGAGCATGCAAAACGGCATGGCCAAGTGGCCGAAAAATAAAGAAAAAAAACCCTGGTCAAGCCATCGCCTCAGGAGACCACCAGGCATGCACAGGTAAAAGCCCATCAAAAGTACATCAAGCACTCAAAAAGTACTCTGCCCGAATCGCTGGCTTGACAGGATTAACACTCCTGACCATTGAAACGTCAAGTGCAAGTGATTAACATATTGTCAAAGCCATTGAGATCCCTGTCAGAAGCCCATCAGCTTAAGCACTGACCTTTCGGAGGCTTTGTTCCAACCCCGAAACCTATTGTTCTCCACAGGATCGGACTACCCTCCAGGCATATTTCCCCCTATAACTACCCCCAGTTTTTGAGCGCTTACTTGGATAGCTCCTGGCTTCATCCCTGCTTGCCATCACTCTGCCTGCCGAGCTTTCCCCTCAGCTTCCACGCACTGAGATCCTTCTTCATTCCTCCCACTGACCTCTCGGACTTCAGGACCAGGTGCAGTATCTCCCACTAACCCCCTGAAATCTCGTCTATCAATTTTCCTCCCTTTTTATTTTCTTTTAGCTGTTGTGTGTGTGAGTGCGAACGTGGATAAGTGCACAGTGACTGACTTTTAATAAAAATAAAATAAACATCATTTCTTAATTAATCCTGCTTGATTTTTGGTCTGGCCTGACCTGGTATACATCGGGCTCCAAGATCTCACTAAGTTACCTTGCCTCTCACTTTGCTAGCGTGTGCTCAGGCTAATTCCCATTTCTCATATCATTATATCGAGCATGGTGACTGGGACCCCCGGAAATCAGGCTAACAACACCCTCTCCAAATTTCAATCTACTAACAGGAAGGATTTAAAGATAAGCATAAAAAAATGTATCTGATTCATGGATCCCCTGAAACCTGTCAGTGTGAGCCTTTGGGATCCATAGACAACAAGTTAAGAATTCCTTCATTGCATGTTGGGTAACAAGGGCCCAGCTATTTGAAGGTAGAACTCCATTTAACTTATTAGATACCATAATGTTCAATAATGTAACAATGTGTGTTAGTACACTGTACACTGTAACTTCATTAATTTTAAAACGTAGAGTAGGAAGCATTACAGCTACAAGTTTGCCTTTCCTTAGATAAATCTTATAGCTTGGAATCTGATTTGTCTCCTAAAGTGTAAACTGTATTTAGCTGTCTTTTTAAAGAGGGTTTGTTTAAAATTTGGCTCTCTTAAAGTTTCATCGAACTCAAAATGCATTTTTTCCCACCAAAACACCCTTTTGGTTTTCTGATATTGATGCTGAACTGGAAAAGTCAGTATCATTAAGTGCATTTATTTTCTTCCTCCAGCGTTCCTTTGAAATAAATGATTTCTATTCTTGTTTTCACTAACATCTACTGAAGCAAGAAGTTGTGTCAGCTTGCCCTTTGGGAGCACGAACAATGGCTTGCATCCAGACTTAGTTATACTCAGCAAAGATCTATCCAAATCAATAGGACAAGAAGTTAGTCAGGACTACTCTAACTTGCATTGATTTAATTGTAACTACTTTTAGAGCAGATAGTTCTGGAGCCAACCCACTGTTTCTACTTAAATATGGGAAGCTACCCTGGATTATTTCACCAAGTTCAGCAAAACTCTTTTAGTTTCCCTCAGCATATTTAAAACATTATTTCTCCTGAGAATCTTGAGATGTCCTTCTTAGGTATGAAAAATTTGGAAGCAAATAGCTTGATTTCCCACTATGCAAATAATTCTTTGTTACCTTGCACATCTGATTGGGGTACTCAATGATGGTGGAAATCTAAGCAATATACACCAAAATATGCATGAATGTGTTTAGTGAGTTTTGCTGGGCATGACTGGAACTTCACACCAAAACTTTTTGCTTGTTTTATCTAAAAGGGAATATTTTTCTCAAATGTTTCACCTAGACAAAATCACAAGAACTTCTCAACTTCCAATTTCCTTGACACTTCAAATTTCAGGGGCATCTTTACTTTCAGTCATAATTTAATAAATAAATTAGATAGCAAGAACTATTATTGTAAATTAAGGCAGCCTGGTATAGTGATTTGAGCATTGGACTACAACCCTGGAGACAAGAATTCAATTCCTTGCTCAGTCATGGATACTCACTGGGTAACCTTGGGTGCATCACACACTCTCAGCCCCAGAAAACCCTGTGATAGATTCACCTTAGGATCACCATAAGTCAGAAACACTTTACTGTAAAGTAGATGGTGAAAATATGGAAAGAGTTTAAGATTTTTCATATCTTGGTGCATTAATCAAAATGGAACTGCAGTTAGGAAATCAGTAGAAGACTAGGACTTGGAAGGGGAGCTATGAAGGAACTAGACAAGATTCTGAAGTGTCAAGATATATCACTGAATGCTGAGGTTAGGATTGTCCATGCCGTTGTATTTCTAATTTGCCTGTGTGGTTGTTGAAGCTGGACAGTGAAGAAAGCTGATTGGAAGAAAACCAACTCATTCAAAGTGTGGTGCTGGAAAAGAATTGAATGGACTGCTAAAAATTCTACAGACTGCTAAAAAGACAATGTGTCCTAGAACAAATCAAGCCTAAGTTTTCACTAGAAGCCAAGATCACTAAATTGAGGCTGTGATACTTTGGCCATATCACAAGAAGACATCTCACGAGAAAAGACAATAATGCTTGGTAAGGTAGAAGGCAGTAGGAAATGAGGAAGACCTCATTACAGGTGGATAGTCTCAATCAAGGAAGACACATCCCTGAATCTGCAAGACCTGAGCAGCGTGGGTGGTGATAGGGTTACTTGGAGGTCTCTGATCCATAGGGTCACTATAATTCAAGGGTGACTTGATGACAACAACTATTGTTATCTCAAGGAGGAGTGAAAATATCAGGTAATTTGTTTGTAGAGATACACTAGAGTCTGTAGCACTTTGCTACTTTGTGTTCCCCCCACCCCCCGTTTTCAGAATAGAAATTTTACAGACCTTTGTATTTAGGTATCTTTTATGTATTTCATTGGCTATTGAAAATGCATGTTTTGATGGATGGTTGTCTTACTTTGTGTTAAAATGTTTATCAACTACTTTTTAATTTAATGGTGTTTTCATGTTTGCGTTTTAACATTGTAATTTACCTATTTCTATCTGTACTTGTTTTCATCTGTTTTAACTCGTTCCTATTTTAATCTTTTTGTGAGTCATCTCATGCAGCCATTGTGGGAGAAAAACATATGACAGTTCAAAATAAAATTAGTAATTATTTTTGTACATTACCTACCAGTAACAACAACTTGAAGACACTGGATATTTTAGACAGATGTCTGCAGTGCAAATTAAATTCCTGACTACTATTTGGGTTTATGTCTGCTATTCCTGTTAAAGAGAAGACGAAAGTTCCACAACAAATAAGCAAAAGCCCGAAGCAATGTATCTATAGGGTGGTTTGTAGCCTTTTAGATTGCAGTTACTGGAATGAAGTGTTTGAACAAGAACATCTGCCTGAACTCTCTGCATGTACCTTCTCCTTCATTAGTTTTTGGTGTTGACAATTTCATTGGAGAAAGCTAAGGCTGAAATTTTGCACTCAAAACAAACAGGGTGAAATTTGCTCTCCTCATCTGCATATGAGTGTGCACATATTTATATCCAGCTTTTCATGATACTAAGTCTAAGTGCATTCAAAGCCACTGCCTGAACAGTACTTCCTGTCTCCTGCTGTCTAAATAATGAAGGAAAGCAAATAAATAACAGCAATTTGAAAGAGTAGCACAGGTCTTTTTCCAAGCAAAAAATCAAAAGGATGTCTTGTACTGAGTGCCATCCCAGGTGAGCTGTAGGGCTATTAGCTCTTGGAACCTTTGACAATCTGCACATTTGCTCCTTCCTTGGAGTATTTTGCTTTTGCAGTTTTGCTTCTCCGACCAGCCTTACTTAACACTGACCTTCTATACCCATCTTCCTGAGAGTAAGCCTCACTGAGTTTAAAGGGCTTACTTCCAAGTAGATATAGTCTACTGGTTCTATTGCCAAGGTGAACTCCTATATACCATACCTGGGAGCAATTCTTTTGAACTCAATAGCACTAGCACAGATTTATCGGAGGATTGGCTAAGGTATAAAGACATCATAGAGGAATCCATAACAAATGAAGTCAAAATCAAAACCAGAGAAAAACTAGAAGAAGAAGGAATTACTTTAAGTTGATTCCCTTATCAGCAATTGCTGGAAGGATTCCATACAAATTTAACATTACAAGGTTTTGAGTCAACAGAAAAAGAAGATATGATAAAATCCATATTTGAAAATACACTACACCTATTGTCAAAAATCTATAAAGAAATGTTGAAACAAGAAAGAGAAGACAAAACAATCAAGGAGACTATGATTACATGATCTCAAAACATAGGACACCCTATACAATTAGAACAGTGGGAGCAAAGTTGGGAAATTACTCAGAAATTTACTGCAGCCCAAAATCTAAAAGAGAATTACTTAAAAATATTTCATAGATGGTATATGACACCAAACATATTAAATAAAAATATACAATACAGGCACTGGAACATGTTGGAAATGTCAAAAAGAAGTCGGAACAATGTACCATCTATGGTGGACTTATAACAAAGCAAAAAAAAACTGGGATGAAATACATAAAAAAATAGGCACAATTCTACAAATTCAATTTAATAACTTGTCCGAAATATACCTATTGAATGTGCTCCACGCTATAGATCAAAGGACACGAAATAAATACTGGAGGATCCTATTGTACATGATAACAACAGCAAGAATCGTATATGCTGAAGCATGGAAGAACAAAGAAACCCCCAAAACCGAACAATGTTTAACTGCTCTGCTAGAGATTAAAAATGCAGACACAGTAACACAGAGACTCAAAGGAAGAACAGGCGAAGATATAGAAAGGGAATGGGAATGTTTGAAGGATGTCGCATGTGAAGAAAATATATAAATATATGTACTTATACATAAATTGAAACGACAGTTTTATTATAGATAGAGTAGAGCGGGGCAACTAGCTTGAAATAAATATACACAAATGGATTTTACTTGGACTCTATTAAAGTGGTATAATAAGACAGAACATTTTTAAATTAAAATATAATAGATGAACAAGTCATATTGCAGATGCAAACAATTATCTTGATGTTATGTGAAGTACAGATACAAGGTCAAAAATAACGGGTTCTAGTATGGATTAGAAGAAAAACGAAAACATATCTTGTTAAGCATACGAAGTATTTAATTGTATTTTTTTATGTATATATTGATCAATAAAAAGTATTTTAAAAAATAGCACTAGCACAAGTGCTATTTTAAAAATCCCTTTTAAAATTAAATAACTTTGTAACTCACAAACTGCACTTTTTGCTGTACCTACATTAGAGGATTGTAGAATTACAGAACTTCGCTGTTGATGACATCTCTTAAAAATGAGCGTATGCATATAGGGTTGGCTATAGGTGGAGTGGGCTTTCCAGTCCAGTTGCACATGAAAAATAATTCCCTAATCATGCAAATTTTAACTTGGAGAATTTAGAGGTTTTGGGGGAATGGCAGGGGGTTTCAGGAGCCACAATAGTGGGGTCCAGGGAGCACATGACAGCTTGGAGCCACACTTGGCCCACCCCTGTTTTAATGGTTGTACAGAAAAGGAAGGTTCAGCAAGTGGAGTTTGTGTGGCAAGCAACACCTGCTGAAATTCACTTTTCTACATGACATTAAAGGTTCGTGAACCCTGGACTGTGTGTTTGGTTTTGTAGCTTTGCAGTGTTTTATGTCCATGTCTTCTAAATAAATCAGTCTATTCTTTAACTTCTCTGTCCACTCTTTTCTTCCCAGATTACCAAAAAAACAAAAAACAAAACAAAACAAAAACAGTAAAAAGAAAAGATCAATTAAAATTCAGCTCAGTTCATTTGTACACATACAAGTAAATTTGCACACCTTCAAATGAATTAGGAAGAATTTGAATGGATTCTTTATTTTTAATTGGTTGCTTTTCCCTCTACTTGTTTCCTTCTTAGATTAAAAAAAAACAATCTAGTAAAAAGAAAGAATCCATTCAAATTCTGCTCATTTCATTTGTACATGTGCAAGCCAGGGATGACATAGTTACTAAGAATGATTGGTCAGTTTTCTATGAGTTTTTAAGATTTATCTACCAATACCACTGCATTTGTCTGACTCTCATTGGATTGGGGGAGGGGAGGAGGGAGGAGGAGGAGGAGGAGGAGGGGGAGGGGAGGGGGAG
>CAOLHI010005351.1:0-72837 GCA_948474755.1 Ctenosaura bakeri
AGTTGCAGCCTACAAATGAGATTTTTGGTTAGTCAGAGCCCACAATTCAGTTGATGTAATAAACTACCTGAACTACCTAGTTCAGGGTAAGGCAATCTGTTTGGGGCTGTTTTCCCTGACCATTGACTATTCTGGCAGGGATAATGGGGCTTGTTTCCAAAACCAATCAGGAAACATCAGATTTTCCAGCTCTGGTCTAGGGTTGCTGTTGTTGTTTAAGATTTCCCATCCCTGGTTCATATTGTCTTTGACAAACACATACAAATGCATAAAATTATGACTTTTATCTCCTGGAACACTGTGTTACTGAGCCTGAGAAGGTGGTCTGAAATAGTGTATTTTTTTATTTTATTTACCTGCATTGTTTCAATGTGTGACCAAGCAATCTACACTGAAATGTTTGCATCATACATTTTAGTGTGGCCTAGTTGCCAAAAAGTAGCATAATATGCCAAAACGTATAATATCAAGACCTCCAGAATGTCTTTGTGGCACATACATATGTAGGAAAGCCTATGTAACTTTCTTCAGGAAGGCTAGAATGAAAGATCAAGGCTTGGAAATGCAGAACTGAATCAAAATGAATCAAGTATTAATCTTGAACTGTGAAATTTCAGGCCTTAAATATGATATTTGAAAGCCACCTGCTTTGAAATGCAAGAGTTGTTACTTGCTATCAAGTTGGCTTCAACTTATCTTGACATTATGGATGAGAAACCTTTACAATGAATTCCAGTGTTCAGCAGACCTGCTCAGGTCTTGCGCTCTCAGAGCCATGACTTCCTTGACTAAGAAAAGGAAGGAATCTTTGACCAATGTGGTCTTCCTCTTTTTTCTGCCACATTCCACTTTACTGAGCTTTATCATCTTTTTCAGGGAGTCATGCCATCTCATGATATGTTCAAAGTGTAATAGCCTCAGTTTGGTAGTTTGGGCTTCAGATTGAACAGAGAGTTCAGATTCAGGAGTTATTGTCCACATTTTAACTATTGTCAAGAAATTTTCCACCAGGAGACAGTAAACATGTACACATACAAGGTGAGTTCTACCTTACTATCAGGTAGCCAGTTTGAATGTGGTTGGCTGTGGCTATAATGTGCAGGTTCATACAATGAATGACAACTCCTTGCAGTCCCAGTTAAGCCACAAATGTATGTTGCAGTCTTAAGCAGCAGTTAGAACCTTAATTCATTTAACTGTTTTCCCTGGGTGAAAGAAATTTGCAATTGAGGCATAGTTATGGTTTAGCAGTAGGTTTAGAATGGAGATTTAGAATTTGGAGCTAGTATATCAAGCCAAACCCATTAATCTGTCACTTCCATTGATAGATATTGTCTTTGTCAGTTCAGGTACATTCTTTTTTTTAAAAAAAGTCCATATTACTTTGGCAACTTTGTAGCCAATCATTATCACTTGCGGCAAACTGCTGTATGTCAATAGCTTAAACAGGAGACACAGAATTATGCAGCACAGGGGTTCATAAATTTGCAGATATTATCTTCAGAGCTAAAGAAGAACAATGAAAGTGTCACAAAAATGATATAAAATAAATTTCACAGCAATTTGGAAAAAAATGAAGCCCTCTTTCTTTGGAAAACAATGCTATAATTTAAGATTGTGTCTGATTTAGCATCTGTGCTAGAAAACACAGTCTTTCAAAAGAATAATTGACAGTCAATGCAGTGAGCAACAAAGAAACACTTTTCTTACTGGTAGGATACTAACTATACAATCTAGCACATTCTAATTCATATTAATTATTTCTTTAATGTATTTATATCCCAGGTTTCAGCTAGGAGGTTTCTACAGCAGCTTACATGTTGCTAAAAAACAAGTCAAGACAGTCTCTGTCCGCAGGCTGACTACCTAAAAAACATGACATAAAAGGAAAAGGGTCTACAGAGGGGAAAGGAAAACAGAAAACTCAGATACAAATATCTGTTATCTCTTTGATGAGAATTAATTGTTCCAGTCATACATTTCATCTATTTCTATCTCACTGAAAAAGATTAAAGAGAGAGAGACTGAGAAAGGGAGAAATCTATTTGGAGGGGAGCTACAGTTCATAGCCAAGATCTTGCATCAGGAGACTTGCGTATTCCACTTACCGGTAGCTACATCTCTTTAGCTAAATCTTCCAATGCTAGCCGCCAGCAATTCACCTTGTAGGCACACATCGTCTCACAACACAATCATTTCTTTGTTGTCAGAGAGTGAATGGATGAACAGGGATGTGTTTAGCTGTTTTCCTGTAGTGGGACACACTGTGACAGACACCAGCAGAGACTTCTAGTGGTCCTGGGAGCGTCTCTGCAGGTGAAATTATTGCAGTGATTCCAGCTACAGGGAAATAGCTGAATGAATCCATGCTCCTCTCCACAATCTCTGACAACATGGAAATAGTCTTGTTGAGAGGGCTGTGCTGATTACAGCGTGGGTTTAGTGGCAACTTTTGTCGTTATGTGCTCAGATTAGTATTTTGTATTCAGTATTAGTATTCAGATTAGTATTTTGACATCCACAGTTACTACTGTAATGTATTACTGTACTGTGCAATGACTACTGTAATGTATGCCCTTGGAAAAAGTGTTTAGAGCTACAACTTGTGCAAAGTGTGACAACCACACTTGTAAAATTAGTTGTTAGGGCTGGAGATGTAGTTGGTTTATCAAAGAGGGTGATACTGGGAAGATGTGGGTGAATCAGTAGTTCCAAGCACTAGTGATGTCTGGGACAGTCAGGATCAATAACTGACATTCGTTTGCATTACAAAGCCAATAAAACCACTCCCTCACTCCAATTTTTGTTAACAGCATACATCACACTGGACAAGCTGTACTTAAAAGAGTCCCTAATAGTATGACTTGATATTGGGTTCACTGGGTTTTCTTCTTGCATACTTAAGTGCAACTGGCATTCAGAAGAATCATCTCACAGTAACTGTGCTACTCCCTTGCACACTGTAAGAGTCATCACGTGCTTTTCATTAATAGACTGTTTCTCAAGGACATTTAAGGCAAGACTAATCCCCCAATGAGCATTACTTTTGCAGATTATGATACCCTGAAGCAACATTTTGTTTTTCAGTCTAAGAGACTGACTTCCCTGGTGAGAAAGTGGTCCTTCCTCTTGAAAGGGTCATGTAGTTCAAGGGAAAATGAAGAGAAACAGAATAAGTTATTTCTTAATAGTTTGTAAAATTGACAACCTGGCCAAAAGACAAAAAAAAAAAAAGGAAAAAGAAAAAGAGAGAGAGAGAGAGAAAGCACTAGTTTTTCTCTGACTTTACTTTTCTATGTTTGCCAAAATGGATAGAAGACAAAAAAAAAAAATCAACATGTTCTCTCTCTTCTGTCAAAATATATTATTGCAAATCTCAGCTTTCCTCACTGAAGAACAGAAGAATGCCACTCAACTTCCAGAGTTTATTTTTATTAGTTGTATTTAAGACCCATTTTTCCTTCAAGCAGCACTTGTTTTTCCTACCCATTTCTTTCCTCACAACAACACTGTCAGACAACTTAGCCTGTGAAATAGTGACTGGCATATAGTCATCTGATATGCTACATGGCCAAAAGCATCTAACATACCTTCGCATTCCCAGGCAAATGCTAACCTCAACACCACATTGGCTCTTTAGGGATCAGTTTTCTTTATTTCCTCTAAAAAGAAACAGTTCTAAACCATAGCTTGATTTTTATATTTCAGTTCATCTGTTACATGAAACTCATTCAACTGGTGATTTCCCCCCCCCCCGCCATTTATTAAGGTAAGCTAACAGTAAAATCAGGTACTTCTACTCTTACCACTTCAACTAACTACATTATGTCACTTACATTGTCTATCACATCTTAATCTAAATTCTGCCCCAGGAATGTCTGAATGCAATATATTTTTTTGTTTTATAGTCTATGTTAACAGCACTGAAATATGATGAAAATAACTTCATGTTATGTTTTACTGGTTTTAATTAAAAAAAACACACTTCCTTGGGTCAGAAACCATATGTGGCCAGGTTTATCCCCTCTGATTAGGCAGTGTGAAGCAGCCACCTTAGGCACCTGATTTGGCTGCAATATTAGGGCAATATTAGGGCAGCAAATTGTTAGTTAGTTGTCATTCCTAGGGAGAGGGAAAGGCTCTTCAGGAATTTTCTGCCTCAGGTGCAGAAATAACTAGGATGACTTTGGTTATTATGCACCTTAATTGTGGCAGGGATGTACTTTGCTGTTCCACCTCAAGCAGGAAAGTAACATGGGATGTCTTTGCATATCTCTATAACAACATGAAGGAATCATAGAATCACAGAATTGGAAGAGACCACAGGGGCCATGCAGTGTAACCCCCTTCTATGCAGGAACACGAATCAAAGCATTCTCCATAGATGACCATCCAGACTCTCCTTAAAAACCTCCAAAGAAGGAGACTCCACCACACTCTGAGGCAGCATATTCCACTGTCAGAGGGCTCTGACCATCAGGAAGTTCTTCCTGAGGTTCAGGTGGAATCTCCTTTCCTGCAGCTTGAATCCATTGCTCCTTGTCCTAGTCTCTGGAGCAGCGGAAAACAAGTCCGCTCCCTCCTCAACATGACATCCCTTCAGATATTTAAACATGGTTATCATGTTCCCTCTTAACCTTCTCTTCTGCAGACTAAACATACCCCACTCACTAAGGCGTTCTTCATAGGACATGGCTTCCAGACCCTTCATCATTTTGGTCACCCTCCTTTGGTCATGTTCCAGCTTTTTGATATCCTTCCTAAATTGAGGCATCCAGAACTGGACACAGTATTCCAAACGATAACCAATGCAGAATAGAGTGGTACCATTACCTCCCTTGACCTAGACACCATACTCCTATTGATGCAACCAGAATTGCGTCAGTTTTCTTGGCTGCTGCATCACACTGCTGACTCATGTTTAACTTGTGATCTACTAAAACTCCTAGATCCTTTTCACATGTACTGCTATCCAACCACACATCCCCCATCCTATATTTGTGCATTCCATTTTTACTGCCTAAATGCCTACATTTCTCTCTGTTGAAATTCATTCTGTTAGCTTTGGCCCAGCTCTCCAATCTGTTAAGGTCATTTTGAAATTTGATCCTGTCCTCTAGGGTATTAGCAACCCCTCCCAATTTGACGGGAGTCATCTGAAAATTTGATCAGCATGCCTTCTACTCCTTCATCCAAGTCATTGATGAAGATGTTGAATAGCATTGGGCCAAGGACAGAACCCTGTGGCACCCCACTAGTCACTTCTCTCCAGGATGAAAAGCAGCCATTAGTGAGCACCCTTTGGGTTGGCCAACTAATTACAAATCCACCTAACAGTAGCCCTGTCCAGCACACATTTTACTAGCTTCTTTGCAAGAATGTCATGGGGAGCTTTGTCAAAAGCCTTACTGAAATCAAGGTATGCTACATCTATAGCATTCCCTTCATTTATCAAGCTTGTAACCCTATCATTTAAAAGAGATAAGATTAATTTGGCATGACTTATTTCTGAGAAATCCATGCTGACTTCTAGTGATTACAGCATTGCTTTCTAGGTAGTTACAAACTGACTGTTTAATGATCTGCTCTAGGATCTTTCCTGGTATTGATGCCACGCTGACTGGGAAATAATTATTAGGGTCCTCTTTCTTGAAGATGGGGATGACATTTGCCCTCCTTCAGTCTGCTGGGACTTCTCCTGTTCTCCAAGAGTTCTCAAAGATTATTGTGAGCAGTTCAGAAATGACTTCTGCCAGTTCTTTTAATATCCTAGGATGTAATTCATTTGCCAATGAAGACTTGAGTTCATCTAGTTTAGCCAGATATTCCTGTACTACTTCTCTACTTATTCTGTGCTGTGTTTCCCCCCTTTCTCATCTGCTTCCCACCCCCTAGGTTGAGTATTTCTATTTTTTTGGGAGAAAACTGAGGCAAGGAAGGTGTTGAGAAGTTCTCTCTCTTCCCCCATTAGTAATTGGCCATCTTCTCCACACAGCGACTCTATCATTTCCTTGTTTCTCCTTCGGCTGTGGACATATCTAAAAAAGCCCTTTTTATTGTTTTTATTGTCTCTAGCAAGCCTGAGTTCATTCTGCGCTTTAGCTTTCCTGACCTTCTCCCTACATATCCTGGCTATTTGCTTGAATTCCTCTTTGGTGGTTTCACCATTTTTCCATTTCTTGTACATGTTTCTTTTAACACAGCTCAGCTAAGAGTTCTTTTGTCAACCATTGAAAGATAGTATGAATGCCCAGAACAGGAACAGCTCAACTTGGGGGATGCCGGTGAAATCTGCAATGGAATCCACTGATACCATTTCCCCTTACTCTGAAGAGGGGACCTCCTTGTGATGCTGGACTGCCTTGTTCTAGTAGAATCTGTAATAGGTGAGAAGGATCTATTGCCCTCAAAATTTACTGATACAGGATATTTATGCACATGCCCATGGAACATAATTATATTATTTTTGAAAGTGATGGACAATGATGAAAGGATGCCAATAACAGAGAAAAGAGGAGAAACACATGTTTGCATATATAAATAGACACAAGTGGCTTTGTATTAGCGCTGAAGAAAAAATATGTTATGTTATGTTTTGTTTTATTATTGTTTTCTGCTCCAAATCTGCTAGCGTGGGGGGGGGAGAAATCAGGGTAGAACACCCAAGGGAGGTCAGAGTGGGTGAGAAACATATGCAGGAAAAAAAATATTTTAATTGTTAAGATCCACACAAGATATCTTGCTGCCCGAGCTGAAGGAAAAGACAGGATCTCTTCCCATTCCCAGAAGCTGAATGGATTGACAGTTGGTTTTCACACTAACCTAATACAGAAAAGATTAAGCCTCAGCATAGTTCCTTTTTCCCATCAGGCCAATCAGTAATGCTGCAGTTTCCACACCGGCTCTCATTCCTAGGTTCAGCTACCTATAATAGCCTTGTTATGTTTCTGTGCATTTGCTCTCTTCCCCATTCCAGATACGCCCTTGCAAGAATTATTCACATGTAAGTGTTCCAACCAGTCATTAATTGATTTTTGGTTGGTTAAGCCCTCCTATTTGTAGCTTGGAATTGAGATACCTACTTACATGGAGTTACTAGTGACTGTTTCAGCCTGGTGTTTCAGCTGTAAATCTCATAGAAAAACAATTAATCATCATGGCAGACAGAATAAGGATGCAGAAGTTAATAGTACCAGTTTAACCAAGGATCAGTGTTTATACAACAAAGGTTAGATGTGGAATCCGGATCAGGGGTATCTCCATAATGATGTGGTTAGTTCACAGGCTTTGACAAGGACAGATCAAAAAGGGAGTGGGAACAGAGGTAGTGAACACTACCTGAATAAAGCTTTACACAAGATTATTTGGATGATTTTTAACATCAGCAGTTCCTACAATTTTCTCCTTTAACTGTCAACCCTTCTCTCAAATAAGACACCAAGATATACAAAATCTTATGGATGTTATGGCTGTTAGGTTTTCAACAATGTTTTCTCTTTAAAGACTTTCCTATTTAAGGATCAACACATATAAAATGACAGAGATAAATACTTGTTGGACTGAGAACCATTGTAGCTACAACTTTAATGAGTGGAGTGTCACCTTTAGCATTTCTGAGAATGGATTTTCCCTTTAAAATTGTGACCTCTTCATCTCTGAGACACATTTGCCCAGTTGCTCAGATGCTATTGTTACATGGGCAGATTTTTATCTTCAAGAAATAAAGGTTAACTGGAAATGAGAAATTAATTTTGTTTTGTCCAAAGAAAAGAAGGAAGTTGATTAATGCAATACTGTACTTGAGATATTATTGCCAAAATGAGTTATATCAGATTGCTTAAACCCCTGGCATTTTCCTTTAAGGTACCATGTTAAGGGAGAAGTCCACTGTTATCATTCCAGACCCCTGTAATTGTATGAATTACCAAATCAATCTATTGTGCTCTTCATTAAGATTAATACAATATAGTAAATAATGAATTTCATGTTCAGCCAAATAGCAAGGGTGGGGAACCTGTGACTCTCCTGATGTTAAAGAGCTGCTATGCAGCCAGATAGATAATAATCAAAAAACCATGCCAACACTGACGTCAAAGTTGCTGTCAACTCTCCAGTATTAGAAAATCTACTCCGAAGCACCAGCGCTGTCCTTTCCATAAGATTTTAGGAAGTTAGTGTTGACCACCTTCCCATTTTGTCATTCTATTTGTTATTGGTGAAACTGGGTCATCCAGTCAGGTTTTCAAAGACAAGGACCATTTTTTTAAAATGATAATGATGATGGTGATGATTTTGAAATATGCTCTGTTTACATTAACATATATGCCTTGCTCACCTTCATATTCTTTTTATTGGTTTTTAACACAATCTAATTTACAATCAAAGTAATATATCTCCAAAAAAAGAAAAGAATGTGATGAAAAGAAAAAAAGAAAAAAAAATACAATTACTTATCAAAATAAAAAAACCCTACTAAATTACAAATAGCCATAATCACAGATTATTACATCACTAGATTTCCTGTTGCTCAAAAATCCATGAGTAGTTTCCAGTCTTTCAAAACATCTTCAGTTCACCTTCACATTCTCTGTTCTCCTTCTCCTTCTTTCTTTTCCTCCACTTCATTTTTTCATGTTATTTTTAAACACACTTTTAAAATATCAGTAAAACAAGGTACCCATTCCAGGAACATGGGTTAAACTTACAATCAACAGTGTTGTTCCCCTCCTGGAAACCTCTAAGCTGCCATTCCTCCCATTTCAAATGGCCATCCAGGTGATACTCTGGGTTCTCCTAAATTTAAAGAAGTGTTAATTCTCATAATATAAAGCACTTCAGTGCCTCACCAGATTAACGGGCTGGTTTGCTGAGGCAGTTATTTTGTTTAGTGGAGTTTTTCTTCCTCCCCCTGCCCCACTTAGAATTATATTACAGAAGGGTCTTTTCATCCATGCATTGATGCACAATAGCACTATAACTCTAAAAACATAAATTAAAAAGTTTTATGAAAAGAGACAGGAGAAGGATACATTTTTGTTTCATTATGGTTAAGAATTGAAAAGAACACTACTTGAAGGTAGTTATAAAACATTGCAACTAGTGTATAGAATTGTCAGAGAACAGTGTGGGACATCAGTTGGATATTTTAAAAAGAGAGGAAAAAACTAAAGCAACAAATATCACAACTTCCTGACCAATTTAACCCACAAAAAGAAAAACTACATCACTTTGTCATGTCATTTTGAAGAGTTTCATGGGTTTGCCTCAGTTTGACTAACAGTAGATAGAGAAGAAGCATGGTGTAGTGGTTTGAGCTTTAGACAACCCCCTTGGAGATCAGGGTTTGATTCCCTGCTTGGCAGTGGAAGGTCACTGGGTATGTTACACACCCACAACCCCAGAAAACCCCATGATAGGTTTGACTTAGGGCTGGTTGCTATAAATTGGAAACAACTTGAAGGCACACAACAACAGGAAACATAGAGTAGGAATCTATTCCATCTATTGGAATCTATTCAATCTATTCCATCAGGCATTTCAAAATGGATATAATTTGTATGTCAATGCTCACAACCTCTTTCAATAGCTATGTAAAGTTTTGTTTTTTGAGAGTTTAGAGATACATCCATGTAGTTTCCATAGATTTTTTCCCACCATTCAGATCTGCCTCCTCCCTCTCAACAACATATAGTGTCAGAAAATACATGCCTGGTCATCATCGTGCTGGAAGTTTACCGCTTTCCAAAGTTTCATGCCACCTAATTGGCTGCCTTTGAATAGGGAATCTTTTAATGAGACAACATGCTGCTAATTTTTAATGAGCCACAACTAAGGACAGAGTAAAACCACAAGGGAGCCAGCCTTCTTCTGACATGTATACTACTTGCATAAATAAAAAGTGACAGCAGTTACTCAGCATATTTTAATGTGAAAGGAGGTATTTGGGACATATTTTTTTCCCTAGCTCTACAAGTCAACAGTTCAACAGTATCATAAGATAATAGACAAAGGTGGTGGTGGTGGTGGTGATGATGATGATGATGATGTTCTGGTTTCATTTCTGTCATAGTGTGATAATTCAGTTACTAGGTGTCACCTGCCAAATAAAAACAAAGAATGGTGTGGTTTTTGTTTCTTTTCCAAATGATTATTTTGCTTTTATTATGTTTTGTTTGAAATGCAAGTTGTCTCAAATGCACTATTGCCATGGTTCAAAGCTTTTTTGAACACCGTAGGGGGCATATCAATTATTTCAGGAGCAATTTGGGATGCGGTAAAATGGCACATTTGATGCAACATGAGACTTACTACAAACACAAGTTAAAAATACCTCTAAAATGTTGTATTGCACCTTTTTATCTTATAGGACAGCAGCATTTCATACCCTGTCACACTTTGTTTGAGGAAGAAAGATGATGTTTGGGTCTTACATGCAAAGGAACATGATATACTGTCTAAATAAGAAGTATTGGTCTATTTAGTTCTGTCTTGTTGTCACTATGAGTGAAGAAGTGCTAGAGTAGGGGGCTGCACTGACCACTTCCAGAAGTTCGGTTGGGCAAAGCTTCCTCTTCCATGCCTTCCCCTGCCTGTTGTTGTTGGTGCTGGTGGTGCTATATCATTGCAACTTTGGCTAAAAATAATTCCAGTCCCTATCACAAAAGAAATGGGAATCATGTAACACTCCAGATGGTGGTGGACCGCAAGTCCCAGTGAGCCTAGCTAGTGAAGCCAATGGTGAAGAATGATAAGAGAGTTGCTGTGCAGCAACAGCTGGTACAATTCATGATTTCCAAACCTGTCCTACGAGGAGAAAGGAAATTTTTTAAAAGTTTTTAAGGCCCCTTGGTCCATTTTCAGAAAGTCCTTTCTTAAAGTGGAAAGTAAACTGGATGTCTACTTTACTCAAAACAGTTGTAGTGGCCTGCATGGAACCTAAGAAAATGCTGCTTTTGGCACACAAAAATTGTGTGAATAATGTACAGAAAAAGTTCAGAAATAAAAATTGTCCTCAAGAACTTCAATTTTCAAAGATTTTCTCACAGCAGAAAGAAAATTGCTTCTTTCAAGAATGAAATTAAGAAAGAGTTACATCAGCACTGATAAATCTCTTTTTTACAATGGGATAATCTAACATACCATTATAGTATCTTCACAAAGAGTTTAAATCCAATAGTGATACAGCCCAAAAAATATTGATGATCAGGGGGAAAAAAATGAAAATGGAGTATCTCTATGTTGACAATGTGATCATTTATCATGATAAGCATGTTACCCAGTGGTGAAACAATTGATTGCATTATCTTGTTCTATGGTAAGAAGAAATTACTGTATTTCAGCACCCAATCACATTTTTAAAAAGACATTCAAGTTATTTTCCTTCTAATTATGAAGAAACTTATAATTTCATTTAATTCTCAGCAAAAGAAAATGTCACACCCTTCTGCACAGCTGCAAGAAATGGCTCAGTCAATGCTAGAGGAATGTCAGGCAGTTTTATTGATGAAGCTAAGCCTCTCTGGCTCCTTAAGCTGCTTGGCTGAGAGATTGTCTGGAAATCAATGTACATGCTAACATTAAACTCTACACACTATTCATATTCAAGCCAGACAGAGCTAGACAATACCAGTAAGATGGGGGTGGCCCTGTAAAGAAAGTGACCCATTATTTCTCTTTTCCCATCTCTTTATATTATTTTATCATGTTCCATGTTATCTTGCCCAAGTTAGCTAGTGGTAGTCCACACAATGGAATGACACCCAGAAAGAGGAAGCACAGGGTTACTCTTGTCAGTTGCGGCCATGCATATTAGTTAATATCCAGTGCTGGACCTAGAGGGTAACATGTGGTGGCAAATGGTCAAGAAAATCTGCCTATTTTGAATAAAACTGGAAATGTTTGAGAGCAAGATAGAGCCTGCTGATCAAATTCAGCTTCTGAGATTTAAAGGAGTTTGGAAAGTAGGAGTGACAGGCAGAGGGAGAAAAAAATATATAGTCTCTTAAGAATGGAGAAGATTAACACAAAGACTGAGTGACAGACAGATTCCATTGAGAGCAAATCTTGGAAATCTTTTTGAACACAAGGAATGTGGTGAAGCTGTGAGCCCAACAACCCTGAAGAAAGCTTTGCAAACATGTAAGTGCTGATCCAAGTTCGGATTGGTGAAGCTGAGAGCTTTGTACTTTTTAGGCACCTAATATTAAAAAGATTGTGCAGGGAGGAAAAGAGTCAAACAAGGTCACTGTTAATATGTCCCCATGCCCAAAGTTGTATGTCTGACAGGATTTTAGATTTTTCTTTTAAAGCACTCTTCTGAAATAGTTTAGTACCTGCCCTTTCTGCAGCTGCTCTTCTTTAATAACCAGCTTTCAGGAAGCATAGTAACACCCCCTGCTCATATAAAGTTAATTGTCCGGGCCCAGATGAAAACAATATCACTATACTAAGATGGCAGCACTGGTTTTCTGATGGGAGCTTCCAAAGTGGACATCTGTTTGTTCTAGGGTTGATGATCTACCTGTGGAAAACTACAGGGACTGGAAATAATGCATGATCATGAAGGTTTTCTTTTTCCTTAAAAGCAATTAAAAAAAAAAACAGTTGAAGGGGACACCCACTGCAACTGCTGGAAGAGCTACGATGTTCATAATACAGCTGTTTTTTGATTATGATACTAACATTGAAATAAAAAAAATGCATGGTTTGAATAACAAAACAAAGTTTATTAGTTGTCTGCTGGAACCCCAAGCAATTGTGACTGTTGGGGAGTAAGTGGGTTCTAGAACCTATGTTCTTCTATATTATCATCATTATAGCAACAGTAGGAGTTCATACCTTCCAACATTTCACAGATGGAACTGGGATACACAGAGCCAAGCAATATCAGAATATGGTAAAGATAGCAAAAGCTATTGAGGAACAGCTAAGCTAAGTAGGCGTGTGCCTACTGAGAAAGACAACATTTGCCCCCTCCTGTCCTCTCCCCTCTCTCCTGTAAGTTAACTGAGTGCAAACTACTTTTCCTGTTAGAACGCTGTTTGCAGCAGCTAAAATAAGCAGAGAAGGAGGAGGAGGAGGCAAAGAAAGATAGAACCTGGGACATTTTAAAATGAGCTGGAAAAGTGGGATGACAGGGGATTAATCGTGACTGTCCCTGCCAAATGGGGGTATGCAAGTTACCACTTCCAAGCACCAGTAGTTATTTGATAAGAGAATGTATATTTCTGTATAATCAAGAAATACATTCTAAATATAAGATTTCTTTACAGTCACTGTCATGGTACAGGGAAATATAGATAAGGCTTTTTTAAAAAGAAAATCCACCAAAACTTCTCTTCTGCTTACTCACTCATCTCCCAAAACCAAGGGTTCTAGATTCAGAGCTTGGAGAGGTAATTTAAAAATGGAATAAGTTATAGTTCCAAGAATCCCTGCTAACGTTTAACGACTATTATAATCATGATTTTTAAAAGTGTCTCTATATGTTAAAGTAACTCTTTGTCTTGCCATTGCTTCAGGAACAGAGAACATGAAACACAACACTTATTTGTTTATTAAATATATTTGTTACTTGCATTCTTGCTTACCAGCCCCCCCCCCGTGACAAGTAATGCATATCTGCAAAAATGACTAAAGACCATTTTAAAAGACAGATTGAAAACAGTTTTTAAAAACTACAAGCCAAATGGAATACTATTATTTTTACTGCCCACCGGACTCAATTCAGATACAGCCAGCCTAAGTTCATGTTGTAGAAACAGTATTCTAATTATTTCTACTTTGTTGTTGTTGTTGTTGTTGTTATTGTTAATTCCCTACCTTTTTCTCAGTCTGGGAACTTAAAGCAGCTTACAAAGACTGAAAAAGATACAGTTAAAAAATCACATTATACAAAAGTTGAAAAGTATAATCTAACTAACAATAGAATTTGTTGTGTGCCTTTGGCCTTTTCTGCAACTCACCTTTTCTCGGTGCTGGGGTGCTGTCCTCGTGCGAGCAGCCGCCAGAGAGAGGCTCTCACATCCAGGGTCCTTCAGCTCCGCACGAGCTGCCTGTTTGAGCGAGAGCCCCGCCTCTTCCTTTCGCAGTGCAGCTGTGACCTTCCCAGGCTGTACTGAGACAGGAAGCACAACTGGCCTGGCTCCTGAGGCTCTGCATACACCACAAGTGCGTACGGGGCCTTGGAGCAATGCACAACCGTGCACCATTTTCAGCTTAAAGCCGAAAATAAAAAAGTGCATGAGCAGTGGCTTCCAGGCCCTGTAGCATTGCTTAAATGTGAGTGGATTGTGTGGGCCACTCCTCACATTTGTGCGACACTCAAGGGGCCCTTTCACATGGAAAATGTCATGTGAAAAGGGCCTTTGAGTAATTTCTGACTCATGGCAATCCTAAGGTTAACCTATCATGAACTTTTCTTGACAAGATTAATACAGACAGGGGTTTGTCCTTGCCTTTTTCTGCAGCTGATAGACTGTGACTTGCCTAAGGTCACCCTGTGGGTTTCCTGAGATGACCGGGGATTCAAATTCTAGTCTTCAGACTCATAGTCAAATACTCAAACCACAGCATCACAATAGCTCTCTCTACAATAGATGTTAAAGCAATTAAAAACATGATCATTAAAAAGAAAGCAACACATGAACATACATCATATTGTGAAAGGCCCTTTCCTTTGATCAATTAGCCCACAAAGGGCTTACAAAATAGAGAAGTCTCCACCTGCCTACAAAAAGAGAGCAGGGAGAGCACCAGGCTAACTCTTCAAGGAAGGGAATTCCAGAGCCTGGAAGGAACCACTGAGAATAGTCCCCCCTGTATTCCCACCAGATGTACCTATGAGGGTGGTGAGGCAGTAAGAAGGGCCTAGAAGATCTCAAAACATGGACAGACTCATATAGGAGAGTGTGGTAATTCAGAAAATTTAGATCAGAGCTGTATGGATTTTATAGGTCATAACTGGCACTTTGAATTATGCCCTGAAACAGACTGGCAACCAGTAGATCTGTTGAAACAAGTGAGTTGAATGCTTCATGCAGCCATTATAATATGGTGAAGTTTTATACATGAAGTAACTTTGGAAACATGTTGCAGCATGGCTCAGCAGGTCTGGGGGATGGAGTTGAGTATGCCCTACATCCTTTCTGAGGCTGCTACTGCCTTGTGTGGTGGAAGAAGGTACTCCATTGCCAATGTTGAAGTGAGATGCAACTGTAGTTAAAATAACTCAAATATTTGTACTGGGAAAGTGGTTCTGTCTTGTCTTTCACTACTCAGAACAATATCCTTGAGCAGTTTCACTTCTGGCCAATGCAACAACTAGGGCATGATCAGGGAACATAGTCCTGTTCTGTCCATGACACAATTATGAGACACAATTTTGTAAGGGGAGAAGACTCAAAAAGGGCTGTTGAAAGAGAAAAGGCTTTTGAAAAGGAGGATGAGAGAATTATTGTTGTTGTCGTTTTCTCACAGACTATTAGATCTTATTCTATAAAATATTGAGATATACATACATTATTAGTTTTATGAACTGATTAAAGCTGAATTTTTAATGGTTTGAATTTCTAAAGCAAAAATGAAATCTGATTTTTTTACTTCTTATTTTTTGCAAGTGAATGTGGTTTGTGGTTAGCCAGTTTTTATAAAAGCAATCCTCTAATTCTTTGAGGAGCATTTGAATCATAGTTTTGTATTATGAATGTGTTTAATCAGCTAACATAATACAATTTTTTAAAACAATACATAGCTATTCTTCATGAATGTACCAGCACAAACATTTTTGTACTCACACATTCCCATTATGAATAACACAAGGAGAACCAATTAACATCAAATGTGGTAAAATATGAATGGATAGGAAAAATTTTAAAATGTACAATTAAATAGGAGATATACAGTGGTGGCTTGTTTGAAATCCCCTATCTAGACAAAGTAACCACTTTTAACTATGTCCATTATCTACTTTTGATCTACATCTTTATCTATTCTTACAGCTAATGAGGAACAAATTACTTATTTCTCAAGAATGACACTAACTACCCACTCTTGCACAAGAAGAGAATATTACAATTTACATTTAAATGAGATTTGAAATGTTAATGAACAGAGTCGGTATTCTAATTATCTCTACAAATACATTATATTAAGGTGAACTTTTCTAGATGAATAACTTTTAGAAACATGCTATAGCATGGCCCAGCACCAGTTCTGCTCTATTTATGTGATGTCAGTACTTAATATTTCAAACTTCATTACAAAATATGAACATATTAACCACCTTGCTGCAGCAGATCACAATGAAAAGGTCACTAGTTACAAGTAACTAGTTCCTTGGAAATAATTGGTTTCAGTGCTCACACACAGAGTATAATTGCAATACATTACAGTTGCTACACAATGAAGGAAAGTGTCACTCTTTTAGCAGTAAAACTATGGCTGTCATCTTTTCAATGAAATTGTTTGTGAAATGAAAGTTACAGCTGTTTGTTGATTTATTTATTTTTTTGGTCATTATAGAGGAAGGAATTCACTACCTCTCTTAGGCAATTACTAAAACCTTGTAGGATTCACCTTTCTCCTGTGACACCCACATAGCCATTTAGTTGACATTGTTGGGTGGGAGACAATGAAGAAGCATCTGGCTATGTGCTTATCACCAGATGCAGAACAAAATGCATTATCCTAGACCTACTGGGAGTCCTCTAGACATCCTGGAAGGTGATGTGATTGCTGTGCATCTGGTTATACTTGCAAATACAAGATTCCCCCGTGCTCCCTGCTCTCTACCAGCTATTAAACAGCCATGAAGGCATGTACCAGAAGGAGGAATGTAAGTAGAGGAGATGTATCATAGTTTTGTCTGGGCTGAACTTTACAGTATGTTTCTGTCAGCACTTTTCCTCAGACTTTATCTCTTTGTATTTATTTTTATATGGTTAGGTTACAGATAGTTGTGGGATGTGGCCCCATTAAGTGGTGGTGGAGGAAAATCACATGGTTCAAGTGCTGGTTTGTGCTGTGTCTTGATGTTTCAGCCTCATACTCTGCTCTGACTGTTGAGGCATCAAAAAGGTAGACAAGCGGAGAAAGTACATTGCACCATAGGCCAATGGCTTCTAGCATTCAAATTTTAAAATAAGAACTTTTAAAAAAGAGTACGATTTAGTTACTTGGGAGAAATTGAAAAATAAATGATTACTTTAAAAAAAATCTTCAGTTTGGGAGTGGTAAATAAATTTCATTTGAAAGTAGCTTCCTAAGCTCTCAGAGAGACCAAAAATTCCTCTATACCAACAGAAACCACTTCTATCTGGTCTCTTCCTTCCAAATAAAGTTCCTGAAAGCAGGTGGTGTGAATGTTCCACCTTGCTCTGCTTCCCAAAGCTGAATGATTTCTCTGCAAGTAAATGTGAACAAAGTAGGGAAGAAAATCTGGTGTGCAGGGAATATTTTTGAAGTTACTTGTAGCTTTTAAATATATATCATAATCTGAAATGCTTCCAAGAAGTCATTCCCATTAAGAAAGTTGCTTCTACTAATCTTTGAATTTGAAAGTTGTAGCTTATGATTGAGAGCAAGCATGGAGCAGTGGTTTGAGTGCTGGATGTGGGCTCTACAGACCAAATCCCCTATTGGCCATAGAAACCCCCTAAGTGACTATGGGAAAGTCACAACCTCTGAACCCCAGAGGCAAACTCTCTCTGAACAAATCTCACCAAGAAAACCCCATGATGAGTTCACCTTTGGGTTACCCTAAGTCGGAAAAAACTTGAAGACACACAAAAACAAAAACAACAGCAACAACAAATTTATGATTGGGACCTAAAACAATTCTTATTTTAATCAATTTAATATGAATTTGTTTATAGAATATGAATGTATTATCTGCCATTTTTCTAAGATGGTAATCAACCTCCTGATTTTAATCACAAACAATTTATTCTTTGAAACAATTTTAAGCCAAGAAACATTTTTTGTAAAAAAAAAAAAAAAGAAAAGAAAGAAAGAAAGAAAGAAGAATATTAAATGAGTCACAGCCATTAAATAATTCATTTATATAAGTTCATGTCTAAGTTTCCCTTTTATTCCTTATTGCAAGCTCCTGTTCTCTCTTTCATTTTAATAATATGTTACATAAAATGAGATTTAGCAAAGGAGGTTTTCAAGATTTCTTTTGGGAAGGTAAAAAATAGTTCAATTGTCTCTAGAACATCTCAGTCAATGCCAGCTCCAGATGCTGCACCTGGAGAAAGCTTTATATAACATGAATAAAATACTTCACAATTGAAATGAAAGTAATTGTAGGTTAGCTGCTTATTGCTAGCATAATTTGACTAAGTGGCATGGCAACCAATGCCAGACAGATGGGACTGAATGCTGTTTGGAAAATTAAAAGGTTGCATTTATGTTTGCAAACAAAAGCAAATTGAAGATTTAGTATTTTAAATATTTATTTTCCATAATTCTAAAATAACAATGAAGAAATGATTATAACTCATGTCATAGCATTCCAAATCTGGAAAAAGGAAAATAAGAATAATGTGCTATTATATAATCTAAATAAGAAATTTTTGACAGTACATTTTGATGAAAACTATTCCAATCAATATTCCAGTTCCACAAAATTGTTTCTTAAAAGATGGTTCTAATTTATAATATGATCTTTAAAACTCTTACATTTAAGCACCAACTCTTAAGCTTAGTGTTTAAATGACTTTCTATAAGACTGCTAATTAAGAGAGGTATGGCATATAGGTATTCTATGCAGACTAGAACTGAATCCAGAATAAAAGGTCAGGGTTAATATCCCCTTCCTTCTGCAGCCCTCTAAGCACCCAAAAATCTGACGAGTTAGTTGGAAAGTTCAGGGAAGAGAGATACAGATTTCAAAGTCATGCAACATTGCTGCACTACACTCTTATAGCGCGATTATTCCACTTGTAACATCCTATGGAATCCTGGGGTTTGCAGTTCCGGGAGGGGCCAGCAGGCCCCTCCCTAAACTGCATACCCCAGGATTCCATAGGATGTTGAAAATGGAATAATCGTGCTATAAGAGTGTAGTGCGGAAATGGCCATGAACATCACACTGGATCTGGCCAACATGTCCTATATAGCAGGGACATAGGAGTCAGAGGTGTATTTAGGGTGGGACAACTGGGGCGTGAGCCCCAGGCACCAATGCCGGGGGTGCCAAAAATTTGAACATCACACCCTCCCACTTAGGCCGGGCCCCCTGCCTTCACCCGCTGGCCGACAGGGAAAAAGAAGAAGCAGTGAAGAAGTTAATGAAGAAAGTAAAATACTTAGGTATAAATTTAACCACTAATAACCAACAGTGGTATGAAAATAATTATGTTAAGGTGCAAGTTAGCATAAGCAAAGACATAAACAGATGGTACAATTTGTCATTGTCATATAAGGTAGAATTTTGGTAGTCAAACTGAGTGTGTTGCTGAAATCAATGCATTTATTTCAAACTATTGCTATTATTTTTTCAAATGTACCATTTAAAAATTTTCAAATAGAGCTATCAAAATGTATATGGTCAGGAAGGAAGCTAAGATACAAAAGGAAATTAACGATAGCTTCAAAAGGAAGAGAACAACTGGTTCTGCTTGAGACAAAATTAGGGATGGGCCAACCAAATCCTCAGCAAGGATTCAAAATTTGTGAATGTGAATCACTGTGCTAAAACAGGCAAACCCAAACTTTCAAATCCACCAACCAAACAGTCTCTTGGAGACGGGGCACCTGAAAATCTGGGAGACTAGACATACAAAGGGAGGTGGCAAATAAGTGAATTTTTCCTTAGAGTAATAATGACCTTTGCTGACAATTTCAGAAATTGCATCTGGGGTTGTATTCTAATATATTCAAATTTATTAGCACTATTTTCTGTGCTGGCATGTATAAATGCTGGGGTCAGTGGGTCTGATGCCCATCAGAAGTAGTGGGGCAGAGGGCAAGGTCACACAATCTCATCCAGTGCTTGCCACATGTAGCCCAGTGTGCCTCTTTCCACAAGATCAGTGCCTGGTTGTAAACCTATAGATAAAATAGGATGAGAAGTGAAATGTCTGTCATGGTTTCTCAAGAGCCACGTGACAAATCACATGTAGAAAAAGAAAAAATTGTTTTTAAAAATTGGTGCCTCCGGGGCCTGCCAAAGACCTGATTGGCTGGATGGTACAGTCTTCTTGAGATTTCAAGGACAGCTGAAAGATTCCTTTGCATAGCTTCCTTGCAAAGTTATAGTTTTACAAGGTGTCTCAGCCTTCTCTGCCAAAGTGTACTGGCATCAAACAACAAACACCAGAATGCCATGAGAAGCTATGCAAAGAAAATTCAGTTTTGACCTGGATTATCTTCCCTTGCTTTTTAAACCCTTTTTAAAACAAAGGATTCGAAAGATTCAAGATGTGTGAGATTTGTGGATTCCCAGAACCTTCCAGGGATTCGGACCCGGATTTGGAAAAATCTGGAATTGTCCCATGCCTGGATAAAATTACATTTTGAACACTCATGTCTAGCAGGGTTGAAGGAATAGATCTAATTAAAAAATAAAAGATTGCTACAGGATCATGAGCTGAAATTTTGTTGGTATGCACACCTTTGGTGTGGAATTTAAAAATCGTATTATCAGAAGAGCCCTACTGAGAGTGGGGAGTGGGGCAAGGATAGATTTGGTGTAAGAATACTCAGTTGGGTATAACCACAGGAAGCAAGCCATAGAAGGGAATTAGAAAGCCTACAAACATGGCTAAAATACTCAGTGTCTTTCCGCACTACACTGTTATAGTACTATTATTCCACTTTTAACATCTTGTGAAATTCTGGGGTTTGTAGTTTACTGAGGCCACAGACCTCTCTGGGTGAGAATTCTAAAGCCTCCTCCCTAAACTGCAAACCCCAGGATTCTATGAGATGTTGAAAGTGGAATAATAGCATATAACAGTGTAGTGCGGAAATAACCTCAGAGTTATTGGAGTTTGACTAAGGAAACGGTAAACTAAAATATCATCAGAAACTGGGAGAAGAAGGATTTACGCTGCAGTGGTTAACTTATTTTAAACTAAGAGAAAGATTCAAGGAAGATAAAATTGAATTTAATTTTGAAAAAAAGATGATTTTGGAAGGTGATCTCATTTAATAGCAAAGATATACACATTATTATTAAAGTATAAAAGTAAGGAAGAGCAAATCAAACACTGCATGGTGAAATGGACATGGAATATAAACCATACTACTCAACTGTAACAATGGAAAAGAGTCTGGAGGAAGGGTACAGGTGATATGAGGTACAGGTGATATTTGTGCAAAATCAACACATAGCTGATTTCTCTAGAAAACAGCATTTTCTTTCAGAAAACATTTTCTGCACAGGAAACAACTTTTTTTCATGGAAAATAATATTTCAATAAAGAAATCAATAAATCAATAAATGTGTGAAAAATTTTGTTTTCTGTCCAGAAAAAAAGCTGTAATTGGGAATTTGTTCTGTGTAAAATTTGCATATGGTTGACTTGCAGAGAAAACAGCATTTTCTATGCACAAAGCAGATTCCCCCCCCATAAGAATCAATATTTCTGTACTGAAATATTTTACACACAGGCAATGCTGTTTCCTGTGTAGAAAATGTAGTTTTCTGCACAAAACAATCATGTACACATTTTGTGCAGAAGAAGTCTCAAAGTGCAAATGGCCTTTGAAAACTGTGTGGTTTTGAAAACTTTTTCTGAGTGGGAAGAAAATAGCTGAAATTACTTGCTGCTACCTTTGAAAAGACACTTAAGATCTTTCCGCAGCTTGTCCCAGCAGTGTCCTCTGATGATGGTGGGAGCAGGTCCTCTTCACCAGCTACCTGTGAGAGTCTCTTTCTGTTGCAGCACAGCCAAGTACTGTCCCAGGCTATGCTGGGGCAGGAAGCACAACCATTGTACTTCCAGATCTCTGCAAGCAAAGTAAGTGTGGGTGCAGAGTGAGAGGGCAGCACAGTCATCGGTCATTGATGGGGAAAACCCCTCAATGATTTGCAGGCACAGTTATGCCACCTGGGGTCAGGTGAAGGAAAGGACCAGGATGACATCATGCATAAGCTTTGTCCCAGCCCTGTCCTTCTCCTGTACCCATGGCGGGTTGGATGGTTGAGTGGAAAGGGCCTTAGTTAAGATTTATATCTCTAGGTGACTGCCCCTGTTCTTCTATTTGAAGGCATCCTGAATGTTAGAAGCAGCCAAAGGGAAGTCCTCTAGATGTTTTGGAGCACAACTTCAAGCAGTCCTGGACAGCATAAGCAATAATGAAGAATAATGGGAGCTGCAATCCAACACTAGCATTACGGCTACACTTTGTAACTTTGTACACCTCTGTAACTTTGTGCACCCCTGAGGAGCTTTCCAATTTAAACATAAAAAAGAGGGAAGACGAGGAGGAGGAGGAGGGCAGAGGTGTTAAAATTGTCCATTAACAGACAAAGCAGGCATACATGTCAACTGGTCCTAGTGTTCTACATGTAGTAAAATGTACTTTTATTTAAACTCTTCCCCCAGTTATTTCTAAATAAGCCCTCTTCTACATCTGTTAGCATGTTCAAGTTTAATACAATTTTATCCCCTCATCCCTTTCTTTTTCCTAGGGAGCAGAATTTGTACTTGACCTTTTTTGTGTAGCCACATTGTATAGTCACTATTGCAGCAGCTTAATATCCAGGCAGCCTAAACTCTTAGGCTATGGAACCTGAAATGAAGAGACTCATTTATATTGAACTGACCAATTAAAACTTGGACATTCACTGCAATAGATTTCACATGTGGATGTGAACTCACACATGTACAAACACAAACCCTTATAGCTAGAATAATTGAAACACTGAAAACCTTGCATGGCCCTGCAAAACACAACTTTAAAACGGCCAATGTTCTGCATCAATGACCTGATGACAGAAAACAAATTCACAGCCTGGTTGTTCACTTTATGGGTCCTCCCCATAGGTCATGAAAGCTGCCAAGATTCACAACATTTCTAGGCCTAGCTATAAAATTGGATGAAAAAAAAAGCTTCTTTACAGGGGTATGAAAAATGCTTCTTTTTATTATGATTACTTGACTGAGGAAAACTGTCTCCTGGGCAAATGAGGCTTGAGTGTGAACTTCAGCCTCTGCAGGGCTTCGGAGGGTATTAGTGGCTGGTTTTTTCTCTGTCATCTAATGAGAATTTGTATTTGAGAGAAATGACAATTAGCATAATGTGGACTCTGACTGAGACATTTTACAAAGTATGGTACTCTAATATCTTTGTGCCCCTCAAGGAAAGCCACAGTTATTAAGCAATAATCTTAAAGGATGCTTGTGAATATATTTTTAATTATAGAACCAAAGGTCTTTCAGGCTACAATTTTATGCATGCTACCCTAAGAGTTAGTCTCACTGAATTTAAGAGGACTTCAGCATAAATGTACACAGAGTTGCACCGTAAGGAGTCCTTTTCCACACATCCAAGCAGAACCTGATTCAAATAAGGTATATCTAACTAAAGGCTCCAATATAATGAAACAGTGTGAATTTTAATCCACCAGTTTAGAAGGAAACAAATGCCCTGCCCCAAATATGAATTAACCAGAGCTAACTAAATGTCAGAAAGATGGAAAGGACCACATTTTTGTCCAACCCCCTGCTATGAAGGGTTAATGCTTATCTGGAACTGTGTGATGAATATCACTGCTGGAAATAGTAACCATTTGGTAGTCTCTATGAGAGAGACCAGGAGGTTGGCGTTTGGCATCTTGTGCCAGATCACATGAGGCTGGAGGTTATTTCAGCCTGATAGCCCCTTCACATGGCCTCTTTGATCTTCACAGTATGACCTACCCACCTGCTTTAAATGCAATGTAAGACTTGTTTGGTCACTTTGGGGCTAGGATAAGAGGTGGGGTTTTTTGTCCCTCTTTAATCTTTTTTTTCCCTATTCCATATGACATCTGTGGTGCTTGGACAATTTGCTTACAGTGGCATCCTTAACTAGGCTTCCTTTTAGCAGTAGCAGGGAAATATTTACGACTTCAGTGATCACCTTTTGGCACTCTATTGGTGTAGTGTAGGGCATCCCAGGAGGTAGAGAAGGAAGCTCCCCATGAGGCTAACCTGGGGCCCTTTTCACACCTTACCTTGATAGCGCGACGAACTAGAGCCCTCACGATATTGCCAATATCACAAGAGGCCCAGTAGAGAGCCCCTTGCAGTCTGCACATGGTAGGGCATTTGGGAGACAGCACTAGTCCCAGCCCAGTGCCTTGTCCGTATGTCGGTGTCCTGGGCCACACCCAGGTCCCGCCCTGTCCCCGCCCCACCACCCTGATTGGTCAGTGGTTTTCCTTTTTCTTTTTATTGTTTCATCAGCTATCGCGCTAATATTAATGAAACAGCCTGTTGGCAGGATCTATCATGCTAATGTTCCTCTAACTTTAATAGATCTTAAGCCTGTTTTGAGCTTTCTATTGTGATATGCATTTTGCCATTTTGAAATTGGTACCTTGACCTACCTCCCCACTCCAGACTAGGATTGAAAGTGTATTTAAAAGTGGTTTTTAAGGTGTTCAAAATGTGTTTCTTAAACATTGGGAAACTGATAAAGAGTATCCTGGACTAAAGAAAATCTTTCCAATTCAGGGTTTGTTGTGTGCAAAATTTGTATGCCATTCCTCTTCTGCAGGAAAAAAAAAGTTTTTAATATTATTATTTTATTTGCAAAAACACACTATATGACACTTGCCTAGAACAAATCCTGAACTATGAATAGTTTCCAAAAATGATACTGTTAAAGATTTTCTCAAAGCAAAAAGAAAATTGTTAATAGTATTTCTTTCTTACTTTGAGAATGAATTTTGTGGAGATTTCTATCCTACTCCAGTCACAGGATTGAAAGGACCCGTGGCATTGATAGATAGGGTTCCCTGTTACCTAATTTGCTACTACACATGAGGAACCAGAAGAAGAAATAGTTTTGTTGCAGTTGAGATTCCTGATAAAAATTTCCAGTTCTTCATTCTTTTCAGGATAAAGTACAACATGCTTTCAACATGCTTTGCACATCTGTAAGATCTGTGACTCATGCCAAAAAAGTAAAACATGCACAAAGCAATGCATACATTTTCAGAAGCCATTTCTGCACTACACTGTTACGGTGCTATTGTTCCACTTTCAACATCCTATGGAATTCTGGGGTTTGTAGTTTCCTGAGACCAAAGACCTCTCTGGTTGAGAATTCTAAATGCCCCTCCCTAGACTGCAAAGCCCAGGATTCCATAGAATATTGAAAGTGGAATAATAGCACTATAATAGCATAGGGCAGAAATGGGCAGATTACGAATGATGAAAAGTGAGTACAGACAATGTGTGCAAATTTTCATGGGTGTAGGAAAGTAATATTTGACAGTTGATATGAAGAAGAAAATGAGGCAAGACTTAACTTTGGACTCAGAGAAACATAGCAACATGAAGACTGAGTGTGTTTTTTATATCTCTATTGGGAAATCAGTTCCAGATGTTATGGTGCATCATTACCATATGTCAGCAGAGAAGGCTTTGGTTGTTTGATAGTGTCCCTCAACTAGCAGTATTGGATGCTAAGGGCAAGCCTTTCTGTGGTGGTATATGTTATTAAATTAATCAAGGAGAATATTCAATTTCACTGAAATCTCTTAAACACTCAGATTTTTTGGGGGCTAGGATGTAGGGAGGCTGCCTGTCTTGCAACTAATGATCTAAACACTACCTGCACGATCTTTTTTTCTAGAGGAGGTGCTGATGAAGAACAAGTGGTGAAACATCTGACAAATAGTTTTCCATAAATCTTTCATGAAACATTATTGCGTTACCTCCTTGGGATTAAAGGCACAAGGATGGATTTCACCCACATCATTAACCATGTGGTTTCCCTGCTTACCTTGTTATCCTGTTTACTGGGGGTCCCGGGAGGGACACCTAGATGCGCTCACAATTAACTAAGTTTGAGGAAATTAGCTGAGAGCACTAGCTAGCAATGCGAGAGGCAGGGCAACGCAGCGGAATCTTTTACCCAATGTCTACGGTGTCAGGCCAAGCCAAGGAGCCCACCAAAGTTTAAAAATAATTGTGATATTTATTAAATACAAACAGTGTATGCAACACACTCACACAGATAACTATAGAAAATAAAGGTTGGAGAGGGATGGTGGAAGAGAGCCAAATCATTGATATCAAAATGATATCTGGCATCCCAAAATCCGGGCTAGCAAATGCAGGAACAACCTCCACCCTGAAGTTTTGTTAATGTGTTGTTTTTGGCATCTATTGTTGTATTACACAGTATTATCTTTCGGGTTATTGGTGTTAATACAGGTGATACAGCTGATCCAATGCTGAAGCCAAACCTCCCAGGTCCAAATTAATTGTGTGTATCAGAACCCACTGTGGCTCCATCTGTCCTTACCTTCCCTCAAAATTGGACCTGTTCATCCCCATCAGGCCCAGCTGGGTCATTCCCAAAATGAGGCTCCTGAGAGGAAAAAGTATGCAAAGCCTTGCAGTTCAGAACTTGACAGAATTCTCAAGTACCTGAAATTCAGATCTTGGAAACTTCTTTTTACTATAACTCCCACAATCCCATGCCAGAATGCTCAGCCAGGCTAACTGAAGGATATTGTGAGCTGTAATCAAAAAAGTAACTTTAAAATGGACTGAACTGTCTAGAGCACACATTACCTCAAAATAACTGGAAAGAAAGGTGAGAAGGAAAAAAAGAAAGGAATATATTTTTCACAGAAGTAACAACTGGAGGTTCAAAAGAGGCAGGAAAAAGAATGGAGAAGGAAAATATGGAAGTGATCATGAGGTATACTGCTGTAGTACCAAGCTAGCCCAAGATAATATCAAAGGGAATGAATAACAAATTGATTAAATATGAAACCATTTGTTTGGCACAGAGCAGAACTGGAAAAAAAAAGTTATGGGTAGAAGAGAATCACTCCCCTAAATTGAAAAATACGCTCTTATCTTGGGAAAGTTAAAACAAAACATGAAAGTTGAAAGAATGTACCACAACTTGTAGTTCTGGTCATCTACCTTGGTGGCAAAGAGTTTGTGTACTACTATTACCACACTCTTATATTCATTTTATTTATTCCAATTCCACAGGAATATCTTATTTTTCCAAGTACTAGAAAATGATATAGTTTGGAGCAAAGTGTGATTTTGATCCAGATATCCTTGCTGTGAGAAGACTTTACCCCTTCAGCAACAAATACTGGTGGGCTAAAAGGTGATAAATAAATGCCTCAATTAAATAAGCAATACTTAAAAGGACATCTCCAGGTAGCCTAGACTGGGGGTGTGGAACTTGGAACATATGACCTTTATTGTTGAGTATAAATCTTATAATCCTTCACCATTAGCAATGGTGACTAGGACTGATGGGACTTGTGGTTGAACATTATATGGAAGGCCACACAATTTTCATTTCAGCCTAAGACCTACAGTTGGCCATTTTATATAGTTTTATTTATTTTAACTACAATTCATATGGATTTATACTTTTCCTTTGGAATTTGATTCCTCCTATGGCTTTGAAAGATGACTGGCAAGTGAGCTCCTATCTACTTAGGCCCTTTCCACACATGGGAAAGGGACCGCACAAAAACGGGACTCACCGGACTTCTTCAGCGTCCGGGCGAGTCCATCCAAAACGGGGGCTTCTGGTTGGGGGAGGCTCTCCACCATCTGGAGAAGCTTGTCAGCCTAAAGCCTACCCCCGACAGATCTGCAGGCATGCACTAGTGCGCGCCTGCAAATCTGCACCGGAGTGTGGCGACGGAGCGACACAGGGTCACGCACTCCCTGCTTTTTAAAAACCTCTTAAAAGAGGTTTTTAAAAAGCATGCTGAGCGACCAGTTCTGGTCACTCCAGAGCAGACTGAGGTGTGGAACTATGAAAAGTAATCCTCCCCAATCCACTCCATGGTGCAGAAGACCTCCGTCGGAGGTCACTCTGCACCATATTAATAGGCTCATGCGGAAAGGGCCTTAGACTTGAGAAGAGTCTACAGTTGCCTGGGCTCCAGTATCAATTAGTACGGTACTTTAGACCTGCCATCTCATTCACTTCTTACAGGTTTGTCCTCTGCCTTTCTCTGGGATGATCTGAGCTGCATTGTATCTTTTCAAAAATGCAGTAAGCTAGGTTAGGCTGGGAGAGACCAATATGCCCCCCCATCAGTTCCTGATTGAATTTCACACCTGCTTTACTTATATTCATTAAAGGAAATAGTGGAATAGAAATAATAACTACTTTGAAAACATTCCTGCTCATACTTGCTAACATATGCATACCAAAAGAAGGCCCACAGTGACATCAAAATTTGGTAGATCTTCAGCAAGGAACCCTTGGATGCTTCCCAGAATCATGGAACAGGTAAGATTGCAAATTCAGAATTCCCACCAATTGTTTACAATCTTTCTAGGGATGCTGCATACAAAGTGGAAAGTGCAAAAAAATATAGGGACAGCACTGCTGGTAGGTTAGTTAATTCTTTTCTGGTCTTATGCTCCCAATAAATTCAAAGGAGAGAAAAGAAGCAGGGCTATTCTACACCTTTGCTGAGACTAGCTGTCTTTAGCCTTCTTTCAAATAGCACTAAGCAACAGCTATGCAAGCAGGCTGTCAGAAGTGTTTCCTTCTAGGTGGTCATTACAAGAACTGCACACTGAATTTTCCCACTTTCCTTTCTTTTGATTCTCCCTCTCATTCCTTATATTTTGAAGTTCTGTTATAAATGTAAAGGGTTAGGAAAGGGATGAACACACTACCTAATTTGTTTAAACTAGAGTTTGGCTGAATGATGATACATTGATGCTGTTACCCTGATTGCTTGGGGGCTCCCTTAAGGGGATTCCCAAAATCTATCAAAATTGTGGGGAAATTAGTTCAGAGCACTGTTTAGCTTTACGAGAGGCAGGGTAACTTAAGCAGGATCTTGCAACCCAATTGTATACCAGGTCAAGTCCAGTCAAAAATCACACCAATTGTTCAAATCTAAGTATTTTATTAAAACAGATGTAAAAGTCCCTACAATAACTCAGCTACACTCACTATAACAAGTATACAAGCCTATAGAAAGTTAAATTTCATACACTCACTCAACTTCATTCACACTCCAAGCATACAAGACTATAAAGTTAGAAAAAGAGATGAAAATTAAGAGAGAGAAACAGAAAGGATTTGATGACATACGATACCAATCCAGAATCCTTCAGCTGGGAGAAAAGATGATTTCAGCCACTCCTGTGAGGAGGGGAGTCCATTGTGTTGTAAATTTAAGCTGGTTACCATCTCCATTGTTTTTGCAGCATTGAGAGAATTTCTCACTTAACACTCCAAATGCATCTTTCAAATGTCAAAAGACTCTCCAAAGAAAAAGAACTCCGAAAGAATGAGGAACTGTGTCTAGATATATATATTGTGACCATGCCTGGAAAAGCCAAACGTGTTTCCATCTTTTTATGAAGATGGATCATTTTCTTTATAGTTCAAAGAGAGAATCCTTGTAGTTCCTGCAGATCAGTATCTCTCCCTCCAGAGATTCAAGCCTGCTTCAAAGTGTCACATTCCAGGCATTGTTTACTTTCTCAGAGAGTAATTCTTGCCTGATCACTGCAGAAACTCCTTTCAAGTGTCAGCCAAATTGCCAGATACCCCAGGATGTAAAACAGAAGACAGAGATCTCCTGCCTACGTGCCCTTTCAGTATCTCTTCATGGCTCACTTATATTTTATATAAAATAATTAAGATTCTCAGGACACGGACTCCAAGGGGGCCCTTCAGGCGTGTGTAACAATGCTTTTAAATAACAGTCTATCTTGCCATGCTCTGGAGCTAGATCCTTTTACATTTCACTGAAACCTGGCTGTAAGAAGGTACATCTTCTCACATAGCAAAAGACAAATTTGAGCAATCCATTGCAGCCTGGATGAACTTTATAATGTAGCTACACAAAAGCTCCATAATTCCTGTATATTCAGAAATCTGTTTCTGTGCACAGATCTTTCTTATGAAACCTAGAGTAAGACTTAAATTGTTAGTCAACCAACTGGTTCTCTAACTGTATAGTTCCACAGGAAAATAGTCCAGGTTCAGTTGTTTTTCCTCTTAAAGTGGGAGGGGAGAAACAATACTCAAGGAATATGTCCTTCTTTCCCTACCAGGTTGTGTCTAGGAATTCAGGACAGAGCACACAGTTGCAGGTCTTTGGTGTTCTGGCTGTAGACTGATTCATTCCATTGGCGACGAGGCAGCAGCTGCTGTAAAGAGCTCCTCTGAAAGTTTAGCCTTTTGTTTATTCTTTTGTTATCCTCTGTTATCTTTGGCATAGTTCACTGTTTGGATGCCAACCCATCTCTGTTGTACATTTGTTTTTCTCAGTGTGCAAGTTTAGCTGCTTAAATTGGTGCACCACTGACTTTGTTTTTTATGTACTGCTTCTGATAAGAAGGGGTGGAGAAAGCAAAGCTTTTGCTCCTGGTTAGTCTTGTTGCTTTGGTCTGCTACCCGTAAGTGCAGTGGAGGGTTTGGTATTCTATTAGTCCAATTGAAGAAAGGAATAACTTGTTGTGTTTTTTAGTCCTTAATGGTGATTTTTAACTCGGATTTTAGTGAGCAAGTTGATGCTTTTTTTTTTTATTGCTCTTTTTTATTGCTCTTTTAATCTTTTCAACCTTTTTAACATTGGATCTGTTAAACATTGAGTTTTAAAGTTCTGAGGTTTTAATAACCCCCAAATTTTTATTACTTAGGGTTTTAATTATTTAAGATTCTAAGATTTTAAGACTTTATTTGGGCAGCTGTGATCACTTGACAATTAACCTACCTGAAGCTTTTGGAAGGCCAGCTGAGGGCTAGCTGAGTGCTGGCAGAGTGGAGCCCAGGCAAATTACAGCTGGGTTGTTTACATCAGAGAAGACACTTCTATTCACGACTATTCCTTAAGAACTGCTGTCTTGCCATTTTCATCTGGATTCATTCCATTTGGAAAGTGCTGACATGCATCACAACTAAAAATGCAAAATTTCCAGAAATTTTAAGGCCTGTTTACCACCATCAAACTCCATTTTGTGGAAGTGTGTGTGGAAAAATAGTGAAAAACACAACATTAACACCCTTTACAGATCGAAAGTTCCTTTGTTACTTTAGGAACATAAAATAAACTATGTGTTACTTGGCATGGCATAAAAGTATCATGTTTGATATAGTATAGGTAGAGTTGGTTCAGAAAATAATTATAAAATTAATTCATTTTAAAAATTACTTTGTTACAAATAGAGTTATGCATAATGAATCTCTTTAGTTTCACCATAAAGTAAATAAAACAAACAAAACAAAATATTTGTATTGCATGTTATGTTTTACAGCTTCTTAAACAATCACACAAGTAAACAAAGCACATCTTTTGCCACCTCCTGAGATTTATCTGGACCTCCAGGCAGATCTTCTAAACCTAGACACAAATGTCTCCTATAATGAAACTTCTGACTCCTCCTCTAAGAAAACGGTCCTCTAAATAAAACAAAATTTATCACTCATTACCATTAAAAAAAATGAGGAAACAAAACCAATACCAAGAGTTGTAATTATGTGAGCTGTTCTACATAGTCTTACACAGAAGCCTGCTGGCTACATTCTTTTTCCAATAAATAATATGGAAACATTAAATATGTGGCCCTAGTTAGTACTTGGGTGGGAAACCACCAATTAATACCAGGTGCTCTAGGCTATATTTCAGAGGAAAGAACTGGCAAAATCACCTCTGAGTAGTCCTTGTTTAAAGAAACCCTATGCAGTCTCATAGGGATGGGGGGTGATGGGGAGTGATTCACCCCAGATGGCAATGTTTTGGGGGCAGCTAAACGAGTAGCCACACCCGTGTTCCCTGGCCATACCCCCATGCATCATGGCCACGCCCCATGCCGTAGCCCTGCCCTCTCCCAGTCCCCACCCCTCCACACACTCCAAGCTCCACCACTGACCCTATGAAATTAATGGGGTTGCCATAAGTCAACTTGAAGGCTCATACACATACATGCAGAATAAATATACAAACTACTTGTCTTATTCATTGTATATTCATTATTGTTAAAGAAAATTAAACATATATTTCCCTTTTTTATGAACAAGTAACAGCTTAGATGGAAGCAAAGGGGAAAAAAGGTTCCTTCTCCAGTTTTTCAACTTTGTTTTCCACTGGATCTTTATCTCTTAACCACAGCTGATCTGTTCTTTTGCCAAAACTGTCAGATCTGATGTTTGATAGTTTCCAACTTTCAGAGGTCTGTAATTTGTCAGAAGTGGGCATTTTGTAGTATATATGGAACAGCACATTTTGTTGCCAGACAAAAAAACAAACAAACATAACAAATCCAGTCATCTGGAAAATCTCCAGTCACAACTGTGTATAAATTGCAGACTACACCAACAAAACAGGCAACTTGTCCAGTGATCCATCAAACTTTCCTGATGCTTGCCTCAGTGAAGCAGAGTATTAGGTCATTTAGCCTTGGATGCAAGCAACTATGGTGGCAGTCAGGTGAGCCCACTGATACATTGGAAATCATTTTTTTGTGAGGGAGGAGAGGACAAAAGTACCTTCATTGTGCAAAGGTATCATCTTTTCTGCTTCAAAAGAAGTAAAGCCCTGCAGCAAATGTTTCTCTGGCTCCTCACTTCTACTCCAGAAAGGGCAAGCCAGAAGCAGAGTCTGGAGAACAGTAAAAACAAAGCTAAGTTGTCCCAGGCAGCAAGTTCACTCTAGTCAAGGAGTTTTGAAGCAAAAGTCAAAGTGCAAAGGCAACATGCTACAACTAAGAGCAATTACTAGCAGGACTAAACACAGAGCAAAATTAAATGCAGTCCATACTGTATGGCAAAGTAATCAGGGGTGCAAATGGCTGCTACAAAGTCATGTGGTCTTACACTGAATTTTCAGTACTGAGCTTTCATCAAACTGCTGTACATGTTGTTGCTGCTGCCAGAGACTACACCTTAGACACAGATTAGCCCATTCAGCCTTACCTGAGCTGTGAAGAAGGCCCTACTTTGAAGGAAGACAACTTGCTGCCAAGGGAGAATTTTCTCAGCGGGGAGCCTTTTTAAAACCTTTCTTTGGTCTCACAGACAAGGTGGTAGTGGGAATTCCATAGTTCATCAGAGTTGGGGAGTGGCTATTCTTTTTTGGGAAATGTGGCTTTTTGCCACATTCTTCTTCATGGAGGCAAACAGCACAAACTCCTTCCCAGCAGCCAGGAGACCTATTTCTCCATGGCCATTTCCTCACAATGACACTATAGTGCAACAGCAGCAGGTTGTTTCTGGTCCACAAGCAGTGCTAGCTCACAACACTGTCCCTATCCAGCTGCTATCCTGTGCCCAGGTATTGCAAAACCACCTTATACTATTTCCAGAAAAAAAAAATCTATTAAGAGCCTCCTTTAGCACTTCATCCTGTTGGTCAGCTGAGTGTGGTATCATAATAGCACATGATAGCACTTCCTGTCCTCCTGGATCCAGGAGTGGGAGGGGCATGGGCATGCCCAGTTTGTCCCTCCCTCAGCTACTCCCAAGGCATAACAACTTTGAAATCTATTACCTTTCCATGTATGTTTTAAATTTCTCCTTTGAGTTAAAACATTTCATTTTTTAAAATAAATTTTAACCATTATAGTGCAAAAGTGCGATAATTTCCCTCTGTGTTTTGCCTTCTGCTAATAATCTCTTTGTATCTACTTTCTCACACATCTTCTATATGATTGAAATGCGATTTCCTTTTCTAACACATCAATGTGACTGAAGACCTGCTATGAGCACAGAGGAGGAATGTCCTCTGAGCTGTGATGAGGTTGCTGACTGAGAACATTCTGGAGACACAGCTATTTACTTTCTAACCCAACATTCCAACTGAGGAATCATCAACCAGTTATGACCATTATTTTGCCTTTAAGGATGTGATCCGACCAACATTCAGAACATCAAAGATTAGAGCCACTTTTAGTCAGAGTAGGCCCATTATAATCAATGAGTCTTAAGTAAATCCTGACATACATCTCATTGATTTCAAGAGATGAACGGTAAATCTGGTATCAACCAGATATATTGAGAGCAAGGGTGAGCTACTGTAGCCCTTCAGATATGAGGTAGCAGCTAACACAAGCCCTCATTATCAATGTTGTCTAGGACTGCTGTTGAAAGTAGAGGGCTACAGTTGCCCACCTCTGAGATAACACATATCTATCATTAATTCTTTTCTCCCTTTATTTTCCTTTTTATCCTTTCTGCAGTACAATACTAAGATACATTATTTCATTGTTTTTGCTAGTTTAGAATTCAAGCTAATTCTACTTGATTGTCAGCAATTAAAGGATGTTTCTGGATATCAATTTAAACCTAGAAAGTATACTAGTAACCCAAGATGTTTTGGTTGATGAATATTGTCTTTTAGTGTCTATTTGTATGGCTTCTCTTCATCCTGGAAAGAAGTGACTGGCACAGGGTTCTGTCATGGGCCCAGTGCTATTCAACATCTTTATCTGGATAAGGGAACAGAGATGCTCACTGGCAATTCCTGATAGAACCATGATGCATTCTGCTTTCAGGAGCTGTGCTACTGAGTGTCAGTCAAAAACTTCATGTGTTTTAGCATCCTTTAATACATTCTAGAAAGGGTAGTTGCTTCAAGATACATTTAGCATATGGAAAATATCCTTGAAATACATTGAACAACATATGACCTATAGAATATTTAAGGATAGCGTTTCTATAATACTCCTCATTATGTTATCTTTCTAATGTTATCTTTCTAAGTTGTAGTTAAACTGAGTTAAACTGAGCATAATGGTTTCTCTTTCCTGCACAGACTCCATAAATAAACAAATAAAAGAGCTATGAGACAATCTGCCCATGTCAGTTTGATTATTTTATATTCCCAATTATTTCTTTTTCAAAACTTTTATTTGACATGCTTCTCAACTTCTTTTTTATGTGCTTTGCATAGCTGAAGCCGCAATAACTTTTCATCAACAAGGTGCTAATTTTAGGCCTAGCAGGAATATCAAGTGACAGGTGAAGTGGATTCTTTGTGAAATATTATGCTGAATTCTCAAGTCTGAATTTAAATATGTAAGTTACTAAATCTATATGAGAAAATATACACACAGAAAACAAACAAAAGCAAAGCTTTGGGCATAAAATGTGCTAAAAGAAAGCACACAAGACAAAATTTATTTTCCAGCTTGTTTGTATTTCATCACATTTTATAGCAGTTGTTAGCCATAAAGTAGATGGAAGTTATCTTAATAAAGTGAACTCTAAATCTTTTGTCCTAAGGTCTATGACACTTGCTTATACTACATCTTATAGTTCAATTTAAACATTCTGTATTTAGGGAGAAAAGGGGGAGACATCTGCATTGTACAAACTAAAAATGAAGCCAGTAGTAGTAGTACACTTTTAACTTGACAGTGACACATCAAAGTGTCAGAGCAACCAAAATTTAGGAGATCCCAACTAACCAAACAGGACCAAAAGTTTGCAAACTCATTTGCAATAAAATAAAATGTTGCATTCTGGGCAACAGGGAAGATGAAACTGGGAGTAAACGAGTTAGAAATTATAAAGCTATATTTAAAATATTAGGAGTACCCCTGACACATTGAGTTTGTTACATCTTTTCTGACTTCCACGCCACTCTTAATGACATCTATATAGTTGCGACCTCATCTCTCATGTAGGACAGGAAACATAAATGTTAATACTTGCCAGTTCACAACTGCAGCATCTAATACATGCTTGTTGACTCACTACAGTATCAAGGGACAATGTACATGTATGAATGAGACTGTAATAGATTGATTCCAGGATTCATTCAGACATGTAGGCACATGAATTGCCCTCCGGTGATTTGATTTTTCAACATTTGATAGGTCCCGTAAGATTAATGTGTGAACAAATTCTGAAACATATTGTTTGGGTGTTAACATTAAGACACATAGATGTTATATTGCTGTGATGATTCTTTGATACTTCATTTGCACATGCAAAACACCTTTTGATGATGATACAATCAAAAAGTGACTGAAACATCCACCTTTTATAAGATACTCCTATAGCACTCTTGGAAGTCAAGGAACTTAAATATATCCTGCTTTGCTCCTACTGGCACGGTAAGATGGAGAAGGGGAATTGTTCACCCTATGTTACATACATGTTTGTCTCTCTTTATCTGGGCTACAGGAAGTTATTCTCCTGTCCTCTGTGTTCCATCTAAAACCTCAAGTTCTGTGAAGAGCTGCTGCTGCTGCTTACTGGTGGGGAGGGCAGGGAAATGGAGACAACTCACACTATGGCCATTTCTGCACGGGGTGAGGGAATCACCCCATGACGCTACTCACCAGGCTTTTGCGCTCCCTGGTCCGGTCCACGCTGCTCCGGAGTAGTGCGTGGCCGTCGCTCCACACTGCTCCAGGGATGAAAATGGCAGCTTCCAGTTGGTCTCAACCAACTGCTGAAGCCCACCAGCCTAAAGCCCGCCCCCGGCAGATCGCAGGCTCACACCAATGCGAGCCTGTGAATCTGCATAAGGGAGCAGGCTCACAGTGGCGTGCTCCATGCTTTTGAAAGACCTGTTTTTAGCGACCTTTCAAAAACATGCTGGACGACCACTTGGGGTCGTTCCGGAGCTTGCTGGGGTGCGGATCTATGTTAAGTAGGTCCGACCCAGTCCGCTCCCAGGTGCAGACGTTCTCCCTGGAGGACACTCTGTCCCATTTGAAAAACCCGGTGTGGAAATGGCCTATGAAAATGCAGGCGTTCAGCCCTGCCGCCTCCAAGCTGTGACCTGCAGCCTCTTCCTTGCCCTCCCCCCCCTTCCCACCAGTAAGCAGCAGCAAGGACTTCTTCTAGGATTTGACAGCAGATGGGGGTGGGGACTACTAAATGTAAGTATTAGGAAAGTGGAAGGTTGCTATTTATATTGAATACATAGGGACCCCAGGACTGTTTTTAAGGGGTGGAGGCTTAATATTGGCCTCCCACCCCTTACTTTTGCCTGCTGTCAGGTACTTGTGGGGCAGGGAAGAATTGCCATTATTACTGAAGCACCTTTAAATATGAGCACAGTGTCTAATTAGAGGCTCCCTCTATGCTCATGTGTACCTCACTTCCAAGTGCACAGAATAGATGGCAGGCAGCCTTTATGATTCCTGAGAGGATTCAACAACAGCACTGTCTTAATCTTTCTTAGTGATTGATTATTTTGTTACTATATATATTAGTACATTTCTGGTTGATAATTCCTGAGGAGATTCAACCATGTAAGACTTGTGGTGGTCCAGTTTTGCCAGACCATTCAGTGGTGCTCATCCCCCCACCCTAGTGTTAGTGGAGGTTTGAGCCTCCTCTGCCCTCCCATTCCAGATCCATGATATAACTTATCTTGTTAGATTGTATGGGTGGAGTGTTACATGACGCCTGCTCAATGTAGAACAGACTTGGTCCCTTCAGGAGAGATCTGTCTCCTGTGTTGTGGACTACTACTACTTCCACTAGTTTTTTTTCCTACTGTACAAGTGTTTATTTGTTTATTTTTGCTTGTATGCAAAACCTGCCACCCACCTTTCCTCTTTTAAATATTCGTTATGGCCACCTTTAAGCCTTGTCTGGATTGAAGAGGTTTTCTTTTTTTAATTGACTTATTTGCCATGCAATGAGGATACAAGGGAGATTTTCATTCTTAGCTAAGTATAACACATGAGTCACATCTTCAGGATCAGCACTGTTCACATTCCTGCCTTTCCTAGTAATTACATTGAGAAGAATCTCTCATTGCTGTGTTGTATCCTATTGTTTTCCTTTCTTTGCAGCAATCTGACATTCTTAGCCATTTTGTCAAAAACCTCAACAAAATATCGGAATGGTTCATCATTGTGTTTGGTAAGTCTTCTGGACTGCAGAACAATGCCACTAAAACAGTCCATTTGAAAGCAGTCTAAACTTGGCTCAACAGTTACAACATAAAACTGCTATTTAAGTCTTTTAATGGGCCAATCCTCAGATTTGCTGCACCAGTAAATCAGTGCAAAGGGGGTTGTATGCTGCTGACCACTTAGCCATCATCATACATTCACAAATCATTAAATTACACATTCAATAGAGGAAAGCTATGCTGTCAGCATAAAAAGACATGCCAGAACAATATGGTCCAAAGTTGTGTGCTAATTTCTTATCAGTGTCAGAGAGTCCTTTCTCCTGCTCCTTGCTAATTATTTGTGTGCTTGGTCAACAGCACCTATCAGATATCTTAATACACACAGTTCTTACAGCAAGGATTTAGAATCTAATCTAGGAGCAACAGATTAATGTTTTTTTTCCTCCTCCATACTGATGTGCAAGGTCAGCCCAAGATAGCTTGTCCCTGGAGGCAGAACAAAAAATAATGTCTAGTTATTTGAGGACACTAATACACAGTTATTATGATTACCCCTTTAACTGCCATGATGTAATGTCTACATCCTAAGGATTCCTAGAGCTTGGTGGGGCACTAGAGTCTCTGACTGAGAACATTCTAAATATCCCTCTCTAAACTGCAAATCTCCATAGGTCAAAAACATGGCAGTTACAGTGGAATCATAGTGCTATTACTGTATTGTATGCAAGGAGCCCCACTGTTTCAAATCTCAAAAACTAAAGTTTTCAGAAGTACCTCCATTCCATTTCCCAGTAGTAAAAAATATGCAATAATTAACAAAATAATTGGCTTTTTCCAGAGTAATTGATGCTGACCTCTCTTACTGTTCTCAGTCTCCCTAAGAGCTTGGAAGTACATTGCAAGTAAGTAACCAACTGAAACAGAACCAGACTGGTTGGATGAGGCTGGAGGAGTCTCTCAGTTTGCCCACCAGAGTTCTCCATTCAGCAGCAAATGAGACCTGGGGGAAGGGTCTCAGTAGCTTATCAAAATTCTATCCCCCAACCAGGTCCCCTAACCTACAGTTTTCTGGGTTCAAATATGTTTACCTGAAGCTGGATGACTGGGACAGATTAGGGATTCTTTTGTTGTATCAGCTGCTCCACTGCTCAACAGTCTCCCTTTCTGAGCCAGCCTGTGTAATCTCAGAGTTGAAGCTGAAACTCCACAGCTTGTACTGTGGGGGATTTCAACATCCATGCTGAGACTGCCCTGTCGGGAATGGCTCACTACTTCAAGTCTTCAATGACAATTATGGGTTTCTACTAAGTGGCATCTGGCACTGCTCATACTGCTTGAGCACTCTGAACCTTATCTTTAATAATGGTGGCTGAATGAGATCTGGGAGTAGAGGAAATGTCTATAGTTCTGTGAACATATCACCACTTGGTGGGATTAAGATGGGCTGATATTCAAGGGTGGGGGACACATTAAAGTGAACCACCCCAGGAAACTTATGAATCTAGATGGGTTCCTCATGGTTCTGATGATCCTTGAGGAGTTTCCTACTGCCTGGACAGGCAATCCTATTGAAGGCCTGGCTGACCTCTGAACACAAAAATGGTCGTGGTAGTGGACATAATTGGCACTAAGCATTTTCTCTCAGGGAGTGGAGCCAAACCAGCCTCCTGGTTTTCTAGGGAGCTGGTGGCAATGAAACAAGTGTGAAGGTGATTAGAGCAGTAGTAACAGAAAACTTGGAGTGAGTCCAAATGAACACAAGTTAAAGCTTATCTGTGTGCCTTGGGCAATACAGGCAGCAAAGACAAATTTCTTCTCTGCCCCTATTGCATGTGCAAGGAGGTGGCCAGCAGAGCTGTTTTTAGTGGGCAAGGTCTTTTATACTAAGGCCCAAGAGAGGAAAATCCAGACAATTCATTTGCCTACTGAGAACAACTTGCCCTACATTTTACAGATAAACTCACTGAGGTCTGCTCAGACTTGGATACTATAATCGATACAGAACCAGTGGATGTAACTTTCACCCTCAATTGTCCAATGATCACAGATAATTGTCAGTTTGTGATGTGCATAAGATCCTTGGAGGAGTGAGAACCATCACATTTACGTTAGATCCTTGTCCTTCCTGGCTTACTAAAAAAAGCTAGAGCAGAACAGGCAGAATGGGTAAAATGTTGTCATGCCCTGCCTTGGAGACCCTGACAGTGAGGAGGAGGATTCTGAATTTGAGGCAGAAGTTTCCCCAGAGGCTTGCTCAGTGGAAGATAACAAACAACAGCAGGGGCCTGAGCAGGGGGAACAAATATCAGAAGATGGGGGAACACAGACTCTTACCATGCAAGAGAGACGCCAGAAAGAGGGGCTTTGCTGCTCAGCTCATTTAAATAGCAAGCAAACCCTAATGAAAGAACACCTTTGGCAATATCATTAGTAAGATAAAAGGCAGGCCAGCTGGCCCTTCCCTCTCAGAGTTAACAACTGATCTTTTTGGTGGTTGAAGCTCTGTGGCCTCTTCTCTAGATGCTTGAGTATCTTGGACTTCTGTTTGTTTGATGATGACTTGGATTTGCCTTGTGGATTTGTTTGTTTTGGAACTTGAACTTTGTTTAGACTGCCACTGCTCTTGCCTTTGTAGGTAAGCTCTGCTCTGCTGCTTGCTAATTGTCTGCTGGTCTGTCTGGTCTTCCTGGGATACAACAAATATATGGTTATTGCCTTAAAATGAGGCAGAGTTCCAACTTGCCTGAGGGAGTAGAGTATATTATACAACCGATGTTAAAAAAAGCTTTCCTTGGATCCTACCATTCTAGATAATTATCAGCCAATCTCTAACATGTCATTTTTGGGCAAGGTTCTGGAGTGTTCCAGCTCCAGAGATTTCTGGATGAGATTATGTGGATCTACTAAAAACCTGATTTCAAGCCTGGTTATGGGACAGAGATGGCTTTGGTCACCTATTCTGGCAGCTAGTCAGGGTGAGTGTGACCCTGCTGGTCCTTCTGGATCACTCATCAGCTTTCTGTACCATTGGCCACAGTTTCCTTCTCATTCACCTTGCTGGGATGGAACTTGGGAGCACTGCTTTACAGTGGCTCCATTCCTTTTTTGAGGAACAGGCCCAGAAAATGGTGCTGGGGAACTTCTCCTTTGCTTCTTGGCCATTGGCCTGGGGGGTACTTCAGGGTTCAATTCTGTCTCCCATGTTATTTAACATCCACATGAAACCACTTTGATAGGTTGGCAAGAGATTTAGGGTTTGATGCAATCAGTATGCAGATGACACCCAAATTTATTACTCATTTCCAGCATAAGCCAAGGAACCTTTGGTATTAAACTGGTGCCTGTCAACAGTAATGGAATGGACAGGTATACAAAGTGAAACTTAATCCAGAGAAGAGGTGCTCCTCCTCAGTTAGAAGATAAATCAAGGAATAGGAATTCAGCCTGTGCTGGATGGTGTTACATTACATACAGGACCGCAGCTTGGGTGTGTTCCTGGATTCAATTCTGAGCCTGGAAACTCAGGTTTCAGTAGTGCCTAGGAGTGCATTTGCACAGTGAAATGTTGTACACTAGTTGCCTTGAAATGACAGAGCTGGTCATAGTGACACTAACCTTAATTATATCCTATTTAGATTACTATAACATGTTCTACATGGGCTGCCTTTGAAGACTATTCAGCAACTTCAACTGGTTGAAAGAACTGCAACCACAGTCCTTACTGGAGTTGGCTACATGGAACAACTCCTTTTCTGCAACAAATTCACTAGCAACTCATCCATTTCTGAGCACAATTCAAAGTGCTGGTCTTGACGCATAAAACTGTGTACAGCTCAGGTCCAGATTCTTTGAAGGACCATATTCTCCCTTGCAAACACACTTGTGCTTTGAGATCTGTTAGGGAGGCTGTTCTCCCTCTCCCACCATCCTTACAGTTAAATCTGATGGGAATGGGGAGAAGGCCTTCTAAGTGTCTGTCCCTAGACTCTGGAACTCTCTTCCCAGAGAAGTTAAACTGGAACCCTCCCTACCTTCCTTACCCAGACAAGTGAAGTTTTTTTTTTTTTGTTCTGTTCTGACAGGCATTTGATGAGTGATTGTATAAGGCCTGTCCAACCAAAATAATGAGGTGGGTTTTGCTAATATTTGTGCTGGGGTATGGGTACAAGTTAAAATGTATCTATCCATCTATGACTGTTTAATATTGATTTAACTTTTGTATTCTATTGATTTTGAAGAATGCATTTTTAAATTTGTTTGAGTCCTGAACTGGGGAAAGGCTGGAAAGATACACAGTAAAGATTCTTTTTATTACCTACAATTTCTGTTATAAGTTAGATTTATGCCCCTGAAGAAGGGCAATTAATTTATAAACAGGTCAAAATGCATTGGACTGTTTAAAGAATAAACTAGTACCATCCATAAACATGTGAAATATAATCTTCTCACCTGCCCCCGCTGTACTAAAGCAAATCACTTAGGCCATTTCCATATGGGAAAGGAACCGCACAAAAATGGGACTCACCAGACTTCTTCGGCATCCAGGCGAGTCCATCGGGATGAGGAGCAGTGTGAGTTCTTGACTCCGCACTGCTCCGGCATCCAAAATGGTGGCTTCCGGTTGGAGGAGGTTCTCCACCAACCAGAGAAGCTCGTCAGCCTAAAGCCCGCCCCCAGCAGATCTGCAGGCACTCACTAGTGCACACCTTCAAATCTGCACTTAAGTGCAGCGACAGAGTGACACGGGGTTGTGCGCTTCATGCTTTTTAAAAACCTCTTGAAAGAGGTTTTTAAAAAGCACACTGCACAACCAGTTCCGGTCGCTCCAGAGCGGACTGAGGTGCGGAACTACAAAAAGTAGTCTGCCCCAGTCCACTCCACAGTGCAGAACACCTCCATCAGAGGTCGCTCTGCACCATTTTAATAGGCTGGTGCAGAAAAGGCCTTAGAAGTAGAATTTCTGAAGTTCCTGTTTCTTATGTTTATTTGGAGATTTCCTCCTATGAAATTCTCCTTAGCCTGAAATATGGTCAGATGCCCCAATAATATTCATACCATATATCTGAATTCTTCCCCTGAAGTAATCTCTATCCATTTGGAAAAAAATGCCTTAGGAGATCAATCCAAAGAGAAATATATGTGCAATAGAAGGTCAATACTTTGTCCTGTACATGATTGGTCTGTTAAGAGGTGTAGACAATGGCGGAAGCAGGGCTTGTGATGTTCATCTCTGGGTAAAAAGCATTTAATCATTCAGTCTTAGAGCCTCCACCACTTTTAGGCAGCTGATTTGCCATCCCAAATAGAACAATAACACGCACCATAGGAGTTGTTATTTTTAAATAACAGCCAAATTTTCTGTCAGCCTCTGACTGAGCAAAATGCTTGACTTTTAGAGATGACATGATACAATTTACAAAATGGACACCTGTAACACAGCTGCTACTTCTGAGGACCAAGAGGTGAAAAATGAGCTTAGATCACTGGACGGAAAATGCAAGAACAGAATGTAGACAATTTCTCCCATTTTGATAACCAGAGGCTGAAACAGAGTCCGTGGCAGATATTTTAACTACTGTGATGCCATCTGCTCCTGCCTTTTGAACAGAAAAGCTAACAATTTTTTCCTCTACTCTTGTGCTTATCAAAATTTTTAGTTTTATAAATTATTCTATTTTTATTATTATCATTATTCTTTACGAGTTAAGAATGTAATTCTTCACTAAGTTTCTTCTCAAAGGTAGCAACAGGTAATGTAAGGAATTTTCTTCCCATTGCAAGAAAGTTTTCAAAAACCACAGTTTTTGAAGGTTGTTTACATTTCAGAAATTGTTCTGCAAAAAATACACATGTGGTTGTTTCTTTCTAGAAAAGAGCATTTTATGCATGGAAAATAATATTTCAACAAAGAAATATTAATTCTTGATGATTAAATGGTATTTTCTGCATATAAAATGATACATTCTGGGCAGAAAATGCTGTTTTCTAGGCAAATCAACCATGGGTGAATTTTATAAAAATCAGATTCACCACTACCCTATTTTATGTGCAGAAAACATCTTTTTTTTTTGTATAGCAATTGATATTTCTGCATTAAACTATGATTTTCTATGGAGAAAATGCTATTTTCTGCACAAAAAACAATCATATTATTTTTCTTGCACAAAAGCAACCATGTGCAAATTTCTTCTCACTGAGATTTCTCAGTGTGCACACATGTGCATACACAATGTTTTTATGAGCCACGATATGACTGTTAGAGGAACCTGAGAAAGCATGGAGAAATCATAATATAAACATTAGTTGAATGCTGGACTATGATCCAAGAGACCAGGGTTTGATTCCCTCTTTGGGAACTGCTTGGTCTGGGAAACCTGCTGGGTGACATTGGGCACACCACACTCTTGGCCCCCAGAAAACCTTGTGATAGGTTTGTCTTAGAGTCAGCATAAGTTGGAAATGACTTGAAACCATACAATGGCAGCAACAACAGCATCCTATTTGATCTTGTGATGAAAAGGTCAAACAGTTCTATCCCCATAAGCCATGTACAAGAAGAATAAATGCCACCCATGCAAATTTCACCACAACGTTCTTACTGTTCTATTTCCCCCTTCTGGGAGCTATCTCTTTTCTGGCAAACTGAATGGGAATGGCTGAAACAAAATGCAGATGAAACATTCAGCACCACACTATTCTCTTTACAAGTTTTGAACACTTATTTTGCAGGGTTTTTTTTTTTTCCCCCTACTGAATCAGAGCCTATCCACATATGGTCATTAAGGCTGTTTTGGCCATACTCAGGCTTACTCAAAATTGCATGATCAAAATTTAATAGAAATGCAAAAATTCCTGCTTAAAATGAGTTTTATTCTTCCTGCCTTTTTAAAAAGCAATATTTGCAGTGCATTTGAAACTCAGTTTGCAATGGGTTTTGGCAAGGGAAAAAGCCCTCCATTGCTGCTGAATTGTCTATCTCTCAAGTAGAAGAATGATGACCACCCATTCAGTTTTGAATCAACCTTGAGGTAAGCACTCCATGATATTATCAACATTAGTTGCACATTTCCTGACTATACAAAAGAAGAACATTTGTTGCATGTTTTCTAACTACACAAGGGCCTAGTCAGTGCTAAGGAACTGGCATAGATTGTTTTAAAAATAAACACAGAAAATAATGGGCTGATATCTTTAAACTGTCTTTGTGGGTAATCTTGTTAGAAGTTCTTCTAAGTTCAAATGAATTCTTTCCTTGTTTGTCTAGTACTACTTCTGCTGCTGTGGCTGCTGCTTCTTCTTTTTCCCCTTCTTCTTCTTCTTAATTGTTTCTTACAAATTCTCTATTAAGCTGTGCTGCTTAATCTGTTTGTTGTTTTGGCAATCAATCACTTCAGATGTTGAACTACAGTAATTTACTAATTTAGAAATAGCTCAGTTTTTGAAACTTTCAACTTGATTCAATTACTCAGAGGGCTCTGGTATTTACGTCTCAGGGACCACATTCACACTGTAAAGATACATACTGTATTCCACTTTAACTGTCCTGATTCCATCCTATGGAACCCTGGACTTGAAAGTTTAGGGAGAGGCATTTAGAATTCTTCACCAGAGAGCACCACAAAACAACAAACCTCAGTATTTCATGACATGTTGGCCTAGCCGTTAAAATAGAATTTAGAGGGCCAATGTGACTTATTGGATTACAATCCTAGAGAACAAGATTCAATTCCCCACCTGGCCATGGAAACCCACTGGGTGACTTTGGGCACATCTCACATTCTCAGACCCAGAAAACTCCATCAAAGGTTCACCTTAGGGTAGTCATAAGTTGTAAAAGACTTGAAGACACACACAACAACAACAGCAGCCACCAACAACAACAACAGTACTGTAATTGTGAAGTGTGAATGGCCCACAGAGATATAGACAGGGATTTGTAACAGGAGGCCACACTGAACCTAAAGAAAGAGATACAGAAGGTCATTTATGGAAGTGATCAGATAGGACAGGATGGAATCAAATGAATCTGGCTGGTAGCTAGGCAAACCAAAAGGAGTGCTGGAAAGGAAAGGAGTTAAGTCCACTAACATGGGAAGTTGAGAGGTTTTGGAATATGCCAACTGAAGAGTTAATTCTTGTTTGTGTTTCTCAACTTATTTTCTATATTTGTCTTCATATTTCTTCTTCAGCAAAAGTACTTTGATCTTGTTATTTGTAAAACAAACTTCATTCTACAAAAGTGAAATTACAAAAGGGATTACACTGTTTTTTGGACAGAATGTACAATAGCAGGGTGTTAGAGGGCACCACATTCCCATCCTTCACTCCTACTGCTTCTCGGAGACTGAGGATGCAGTCATCTGACAGGATGCCTAGTGGCATGAATAATCCTAGCAGCTGTGCAGAAGGCCACCTTCCATCAGAGAGATGCTAGAAACTCAGCAGATAGCATATATGACAACACAGTGTTGAACATTCACAGTGTAATCCTGAATAAGAGGAAGAAATCAGACTGTAGAGGGGTTGTTAGATTTGTTTTTTGTGGGAAAACTTCCACAGAGTGAAAAGGGCATAAAGATAAAGGACATCCAAATACCCACTGAAGATATAAAATCTTTCCTGTGGAGATGAGGAAATCAAGGAAAGGTTTTGTAGCAAGTTCTTTCCAAGGGTTTGGGTGCTAACATTATGAGCCACAGTTTGGCCAGTTTTCCTACCTTTCTGAAAAGTTCTGAAGAATTTGGAATAAACTGCTTTGTATGAGCAGTAGTGATTGATCCTGAGGGGCTGAACCTGTGGACCTACCTCCTCCACAGGCCTGACCACAATAAGCCTGGGGAATGATTGATCCTGCATGAACTTACCCTTCTTCAGGCAGCTGATCCTGGTGTGAGTTAGATTGCTGGTGATATATGATGTCCTGAGGGATGACTGGGAGTGTGCTATCACAATGTTGAGTTTGTGGAAGAATGCACGGCAAAAAATCCATGCAAGCCACATCCCTAATGACCACAATCCATCAAACAACCAAACTCCTGTTGAAATCTGTTCTGATACTGACTGGATCTTCAGAGCCAGTTGAATGAGACTCTGTGACTCCTCCATCTGACTATGAATAATCACTTACCCCAGTTGCATGTCTCACAGTGAACAAGCCCTTATACAGGAGACCTCTAATTGTGAAGGCTTAGATCAGGCACGTGGCATGAGGAGATCTAGAGATAAGCAGGCCAGGGTCATATTATAACCAAGAATGAACTTACAAATTGTAAATTCAGCAGTCCACAAGCAAACTGTTACTACTACTGAAAAAATTCCAAAGCTACTCATATGCCTGACATTGAAACAAACAAACAAACAAACCCTGGCACCTCTTCCCTGTAAAGTAAACTGATGTCTGAAGTCCCATTACAATGGAGTAGAAACTCTTTTCTGAAACTCCATGTTGACACTTGCCTCAGCTATAACTCTTATCCTTATGCAGAAAATTTAAATTAATGTGTGTCAGAAGTAAAGAAGGAAGTAAGCCTTATATTTGAGGCAATCACCTATTGGTAAAGCACTGTTCTTGAATATGTAATATAATATTAACATGCATAGTTGATCTTTCTTATTCTCCTCTCTGTCCTCTCACTATCCCACTTTGAAGCTACAGTACTATCCATGATTACCTAGAAGCAAGCCCTTTTGAATACAATGGAATTTATTTATAAGTATCATACATTGAATTATCCTCAATCATTCTTGTTTTTCCTACTTTTCTGATTTCTTTCCTTCCTCTGATTCTAATGTTTAAATGCATCTATTGATTCATACAGTTCTGAAATATTTGTAAACGCTGCCTTTTCCGATATGTTTATACTGTATGAAGTTTGACTTTGATCATACAAAGCCAGCATGAAGATTTTTAATACTCAGATTCATCCATTTAGAGAGAATGCTGCATTCAAAGATGTGCCATTCAAACTCACTAAATCCATCGAGTTTGAAAGTTCTGTTAAATATTTATTTCCATCTCCCTTTCCATTTTTATTGAGTTTTCTCTCTACAACATGCTGGGATGATGAAAACGTAGCTATTTTCTATAGCAGGCCCCTAGTGTTTTCAGGTTTTATAAGGCATCTGATGCTAACACTCCATAAAAGTGAAGTTATTTTGTGTTTCAGCACCAAAAATGCTGTTTTGATTACCATTTATATAGCAACCTTAGTGAGCAAAGTGCTTTAAAATTCTTTAGCTTATTCTTTCTCACAAACAATTCTTCAAGGAATTTTTCATTACTGTTTTATAGTTGGTGAGATATGATTAGGAGAAAACACAGGCTGGGTCAGTTTTGAGTTTAATGTCTCCCCTGGGATGGGTTTGAACCTACTCTTCTAGGGATATCTAAGGAGTACCCCTGGGATATTTCACACTCTACAGTCCTAAGCCCATATGTTCCTATTATTCCTTTGTGTCTTATGGGAACCATATGAGAGGCCCTTGTGGAGAAAGGCAGAATATAAATGAAACAAACAAGCAAATGAGGAATTATGAACTCTGATGTTTATGTGTCTGGAAACATTTGGCAGCATTCACTGGATATGTGCTAAGAAGTGACAATTAACTATGCTTCATGTGGTATATCTGCTGGCTATGCAGATAGAGATATCCTTCATATTTTATATTTTTCTGCTGGAAACACATTTTGCAAACAAGTCTTTCCTGATAAGATTGAGGTGACACTTAACTATTGCCTTCCCTCACTTGAAAAGTTGGGGATATTCTGAGAGAAGATTTTTATATATACAGAGAGAGAGAAGCAATTACATATATTCCCTAGCAAGAAACATGAGTTTAAAATGAATTCTTATAGTTTGAGAGCAGGGAAGTTAGGAAGATGCTTTAATAAAATCTTTGTGGGGGAAGAGAAATTATCCAACATTTTCTTAGCCTATGTCTTTTTAGCCAAGATGGGCAAATGAACTATTCCAAGTGTGTGTCTAGGAATGGGAGCATTCTTGTGGATGCATTTGTGCTTTGAAGCTTGCTGTGACTGTTGTCTCTCACTGCCATTTTTCACCCCCAGGAAAATATAGAGATGCCTTCAAAGAAGGTGGTGGTGGCCGTGGTGGTGGTGAAGATAATGTTTATTCCCCAGAATTAAGACTCAAAGCAGCTTACAGATTAAAATAATTACATTATAGGTGAGAAAACATACAAAAAAGTCAAGACTTAAGTAGAATTAAACTATTAACAACATTAGAACAGATTAAAATATACACTTAAAAAAGAACAGAAAGTAGTTTAAAAACAAGAGAAACAGCCATCAAAACTTTGGTCATTTTTAAGAAATGTGGGTAACTCAAGTATTGTTAGCAACTCTAATCAATATTTTTGACTTCTTGGGGACTGACCAGCGTTCAGTCAGAAGGGTTTTGAAACAAAATGCATTATTTTTCCTTCTGGATTTTTTTAGATGCATCATTCAAGTACAGAATAACCTGACTTGAAAAACCTTTTAATATTTTTCATGTTTGATACTAAGATATTTGCATGTGTCAAGCAACATTTTAACCCAGATGTCACTTAATAGAGGGAAAAATCTGGATTATATTAAAGCTTTCATCTTATGTGACACTACATCTCAATTCCAGTTCATTTTTCTTGCTGTGAATGTTGTTTCCTTCTTTACCCCATCGCCTGCTCTTTCTGTTTCTATAAAAAAAAGTCAAGAGTTTACTTTCAAGGAAAGTGGCTGTGCCTTGAACTGATTCATGCTTTGAAATGAAAATGTATAAACAAACTACATAATGTGGGAGCATGCAGTAATGTGTCTTTATATGACCAATCCACATTTTTAAAACTTTTTTAAAAATCATGCTTAAGGCTCTTGCACAAAGATTGAAACTGTGGGGAATTTTCTGACCCCAATGAAACTGGCAGCGTTTTGAGGAGTATAACATGGCCCATCTCCAAAGAAACATTTATGCTGAGTGTGTAGCACTGGGTGTGTTGCAGCTGACATCTAGCATCACAATACAAGAGGTGGAAGAAAAGTACAATGAAATCAAATAAAACATATGCTTCTTGTATTGTGGACTAATCTGTCAATGTCAGGCGGCAGCTTAAGCAGACACAGAGGCAGAAGCTGAGTTTATGGCTTTAGTAATAAATAAATCAAGAGGTTACATCACCAAAATAAACATCCAAGTCCCAGGGGCAGTAAACTCAAACAGCAAGGATTAGCCTGGAACAGAAAGCCCATAACACAGGATGCAGATTCCCGGTTGGTAGACGGTTGTTGCCCTGTGCCCAACTCAACAGCATCTGTCCTAAATACACAGTCTTCAGCCCAACTGGGGCTGATCAAATGTCCGATGGCCCAGCTCACAGCTGGAACCCCTCAAGACTTCAGGGCCAATTCATCAGATGCTTCTCTCGCAGCTGCTGTGACCTCCGAACCACCCCCTTCTCCAGCCGCCTCTGGAGGAATGTGGGGGGAAGGTCTGCTGCAAACTCCGGGCTGGAGTCAGAAACACCAGCCTCTGTTGAGTCAGAAGCACTGGCCTCTGCCTCTGGAGCACAAATATCTGCTGCAGGTACTGGCTTGGGATCCATGCCCGGGACAGCTGTGGAGTTGCTGGCAGATTCCTCCCAAACTCTGAAGGAGCCCCTTCTCCCGAAGGCCCCTCCAAGGACTCCTCCCCCAGCTGGGAGTCCAAGTCTAACTCGGAGTCCAAGTCTGAATCAGCCACATGCTCAGCCTGGCTCATGACATCATCTCTGGTATAGATTGTCCCCCAAAAACAAAAGGGGGGAAAGGCAAAAATAGCCAGTCAAGGAAAAACTCCTTATAGATTAGCAGAGATAACTATGCACAGCTATGGAAGCATGCCTAGCAGCAGAGAATACCATTAGCAGCACAAGCACTAAGCCAGTAACACTCACCAACTCCAAGTTGCAATCTTCCAATATGGAGGCGCTTTAATCTTTGTTACAACATATATACAATATTTACAAAGTCCAGATGGCAATCCAGCATATCAAGCTTGCTCTATCCGGCAGAGCCCCCAGCAGACACACAATTCAGGCAATGTGTGTAGTGTTGGCTGGGATTGTGCTACCTTTATACAGACACCTATCCAATCCTGGCCAACCCTTATATTGTCTGCGCCTGGTGCTCATCAGCCTGACTCAGCAAAAACTCAGGTTGAGTCACATTCCTTTCCCCAGGTGCACTTAACAGTTAAAGCAATTAAAGCAACATGACCTTTACACTAATTTTAGAAAGTATTTTCTAGAGGTTTGGTCAAACCATCTCTGACATAATTAAGTCTATTTGTGTACCCAATAGAATAATACAAATGCAAATACCAACTGACAACCTAAAATATGTCATGGGGATGGCTCCTTTTCCCTGTTACATTACATTGACTAGAGCCCTTTTTGCACGTTACCTGTTTGTGCTGCTGGGTTGGGGTCCTCGCGCAAGAAGCCTTGGAAGGAATGCTCCTGCTTCCCTGCTGCTTGGGCTCCGCAGCTCCTTCCTCCTCGCATGAGCACCCCACCTCTTCCTTTTGCAGTGCAGTCTGGGACCTTTCCCAGCCTGCACTGTCCAGGAAGCACGACCAGCCTGGCTCCTGACACACCACATGCCAGGTAAGTGCACGTGGGGCACCAGAGCAACGTGTGAGCGTGCAGCATTTTCGGCTTTAAGCTGAAAATGAAAATGTGTGTGCCTGCTCTGTGTCTGGCCCTTGAGCGTTGTGTAAATGTGAGTGTGTCATGCAGACCACTCCTCACATTTACACAACACTCAAGGGGCCCTCTTGCTTCCAAAACTCCATGTGAACAGGGTCTAGGACAAGAAAATTCCCCAGTGCAAAAACCTGCAAGAAACACAGCTGGCTGACCTGTGTGTGTGTGTGTGTGCATGAGAGAGAGGGGAGACAGAGAGAGAGAGATGATAGATGGATGGATGGATGGATGGATGGATGGATGGATGGATGGATGGATAGATAGATAGATAGATAGATAGATAGATAGATAGATAGATAGATAGACAGACAGACAGACAGACGATACAATTTGTTTATAGCAAGTGGCTCAAATAGGAAGATTCTGTTTAAAACTGTGTCCACCTAAAAAGTTTACTTCTGTGTGAACCAAAAGTTTCCTGTTACAGTTACAGGATTAAGGAACTTTAAAATAAATTTAAGAATAACTTCTCAACTAATTTATAATTCACTATAAATAATTTAAAGAAAAAATGTTAGCAGAAGAATGACTATGAAAACAACTTAGATAGAGAGAATAGGTGGGGGGTAGACATTTTTTTCAGGGTATAATAAGTCCTGTGATAGCCAGTGTGATGTAGTGGTTTGAGCATTAGACTATAGCCCTTTTCACATCACCCTCTCATCCTGCAATGGGGATGTGAGAAGGATAGGACTGCAACAATGCTTCTGCATAACATCATCCCAATCCCATCCCCAGGCTGAGTATCACATTGCTGTGATCTTCATCAATGACACATGATCACACCACCATCCTGCACTTACCTGTCCTGTAGAAGCCTCAGAAGTGCAATGGTTGTGCTTCCTGGCCCAGTGCAGCCTGGGAAAGAACCCAGCTATGCTGCAGAAGGAAAAATTGTGGCTATCATACTTCCTTCTGCAGGGAGCAAACTGTGGCAGAGGGGAGCACTCCCATCAAACTCACCTCCCAGCACAGCCACTGCTAGCATTCCCACTGAACAACTTTGGGGAAAGGGAGGGCCTATGACTCTAGCGAGAGGGTTCAATTTCCCTCTTGGCCATGGAAACCCACTGGGTGACCTTGGGCGCATCACTCAGTCACAGCCCCCAGAAAACCCTGTGATAGGTTGGCTTTAGAGTTGTCAGAAACATCTTCAAGGCACATAAGAACAACTATAATCCCTGCAAAGGTTCACTGTCCCAACAATACTGTTCTTTCACTGGGGCAAATGTAAACTCCTAGCTCCTCATTGACTCTCCCTCTGCTACAGCAGTTAGATATGTTTTCACAGAGGTGTTCCATCAACCAGGATGTTGAAATTGTCCCTGCCTACCATGTGACCTCTTTCTAAATACATGTTCTCTTTGTAAGAGTCTTCATATTTAAGGATGTTTCAGTGATAACAGATGGGTTAAGCAATTTCTCCTCCCTTTCTAAGTACTTCCAAGTAGGCAAAATTTAATAACAAAGTGACCTGTGAATGTTGAGAGGCCCCTGTTTGATATTGCCTTCATCTAGGACTGAGAGAGTGTGGCTTACCAAAGTCACACAGTGAATTTCCAGGGCTGGGCAGGAATTTGGTCCCTGTTTTCCCAAAGTCCTAGTTCAACAGTCAAGCAATTACACTACATTGAGTTTTCATTAGGGCTCCTTTATTGTTTCAAAATCTATTCTATGATTCATTTACTCCTACTGTTTCTTTAAATTTTTTATGGTTCAATTCTATGTTGTGTTTTCCTACTCAAGAAAAAAAAAAGGTTGGTTTGGCCTAGTTCCTATGGTGAGAAGGAGGACTACATAGTCTGTCTTTAATTCTGTGGAGGACAATCAAGAAGTTAATTTAGAAAATAAATAGAATAATAATTATTCATTTCTTTGACTATGTAACAAATCAAAGAAAATCTTAAACTTTGTCAACATTTATCATACTAACTAGCCCTTGCACTCATCTTTCTAAAAGGTCTCTGACCTATATGAATAGGAATTAGATATACCAGCTTCATAATGCAAGTTTAATCTGGTAGCAATTTCAATGCCTACCTTATTTTATATCTTTACTATATTATATAGCCACCTTACACCCAAAATCATCTGTTAACAATTAATTAAACATTTAAATATAGTAAATATAGTATAAAACAAACAAATAAAAACTATTAAAAACTAATCAAAAGCCCACACAAAATGGAATTTGAAATGGAGAATTCTAGGACAAAAGCACAACTTATTAATAGATGAATGAAAAGGTTTTGCTTTAGAGCTCCCCCTCCCAATAAAGCTAGACTTGGTTTCAGACTGTGATTAACTATGATTTCAATTCAGTGAACTAAGGTAGGGACACTATCTTGTAGAGTAACTTATTTTATTATCTGTTGTGAAGATAAATATGGGAAAACCTCATGTATTCTACTCTCAGCTCCTTAATGTGGGGTGGGCTAGAGATGAGGTAATGATAAGTATACCTTTGGAGCAATAGAGTCAATGGTCTTGTTCCCCAGTCATTTCCTTGACTCACGTGTGTTGGTGCATCTCTGTGTAGTGGGGGAATATACATAAACATCACACATACACATACAGGAGAACATCCCCACTTATAAAGGATGATACAAGTTTGCTCAAGAGGATCTAGGAGTCAAGCAAACAAATATAATTGAACCTCCAAGGAGTAAACCACAGCAGGGGGTATATGGTACACCCACATGGATGCAAAGGCTTGTATCTCTCCCTGCTGATTCTCCCATCAGTTTCTCTGACGAAGCCATGGAAGGCATCTGGTGCTCTGTGAGTGGCATGGCAGCACTCCCGAAGAATCACAGAAATTCTGATCTTTCCTTGTGTAACAGTGCAGTTAATTCAAACAACAACAACAACATGCCAAAAAAGAGGCACAGTGAATGTTCATTATGTTTTCACTCATTTAGTATTTCTCATCCCCAAATAGTTCCACAATAGCCATCTAAGTAGAAGATCCAGGCAGGTTCTGCAGTCTCCATCTGTTCCCTTACCCAAGAAATGATGATACACAGATACTCCTCTGCAAAATAGAATTTTAAAAATTCCAAGGAAAAGTGTCCAAATGTAAGTTTTGTTTTAATTGACAAAAAAGAATAATTAAAATGAATAATTATGAAAAAAATGGGGTGCTCTTAATTCCAAGAACTCCATAAGTACTCCCTCCCCCAGTATTGTTCATCTGCACTTAAATGTTTGTTTTTATGCTGCAAAATTGTTTGCTTTGCAAGCTCCATCACAGACTCATTTGCTAAGAGGGTTGTTAGGTGATATAATGGACAGTGCCCCCATATGTTTAATAGTTGTATAGAATTAATTTCAGCAGGTATTGTTGGTTGCATAGGCAAAAGCTGTTGAAATTCCCATCTTTATACAACCATTAAGGGTGCAGGAGCCTTCAACTGTACTTGCCACATAACAGTTAATAATGTGACACATTATATACCATTCTAAGCATCCAATGGGACATGATTTTCTAGTAAGCATCCACAGATTTTAAGTTAGAGATCTGATCTACATGGAACAGAATGAGATGGCAAAATTGAATTTATTACTATTTTTTGTCTGTTTGTCACACCAAACATACCACAGTGGTGTACAGTACAAAACTCACAGTATGAAATAAAAAATGAGAAGTGAAAGTTGCTTTTTTTTTTAAATTGCACAAACAATGAAAGACTGTGCACTGATGGATCATGGAAAACCTGAGTTTGCGGTAGTGAGGGGAGATATGTATAACTGGAACAGGTTCCCAAAGGACAAAAGTGAAGTTGGAGCTGAAATACTGCAAGCTCTCCTCTAAGGTGGAACCTCAAAGCATTACCAAGAGTATTTTCCTTGAATAGTGTAATGTAAATTAATGCATATACATGAATTGAATATATATATATATTTACTTATCATTCCCTGGGTTGATTTTGATAATATTGGCTGATATTCCCACCAAATATACCTTTCCAAATCTTTTGTTATACTAAAAATAACAGCCAAAATACTGTTAAAGTGCAAATTGAGTGGACATCTATACCAACATTCTTTTACTCAGCTTCTAATACCACCTTTAATCCCATCTTGAAGGTGTCAGGGAAGCACTTAAATGACCAACCAGTAGCTGAGGTAGGGGTGGGAGGTCTCTCAGGCACCCTCCAGCTGAAAATGACCCCTCAGGAGAAAAGACCTCCATTGTAACTTTCAGTCATTTTATTCCCAAACACTGATTAAACTCAGATTCATTTAATTTTCAGAAGGCTGCTTATATTCATGTACTTTCAAATCAAATCATGAATAGGCTCCTATCAAAGTCCTCCATCCAATGCAAAGATCCAAGCCAGATAGTTGTACTCACTCTGTTTTCTAACTACCACTTGACTTACAGCAAGAACAAGGCAAAATTGCTCTTTGGCATAGCTCACCACAGCAGAATTGTTCTATGGCACAGCTCACCACAGCAAAAGTTCCTGAGATGTCCTTGATCAGGCTATATTGCAGGTCCTTAAATCATTTCCATTCTTGTTGGTGGGCAATACAAAGAACAGGATATATTGCAAGTTTCAGGTGTAGTGTAGAACATGAGACCAGCTGCTCTCTCGTACTTTGTGAATATGTGTATTGCTATTATGAGAGAAGGATTTTCTTCTTCTTCTAATATTGGAATTCAGGGTCACCCAAGAAAACTGAGTGATGCCTGAAGGAAGACAGAAAGAAAGTTTTCCCTTATGAACTTTTCTCATACCTTGTATAATTTTATATACATTACCTCTGTCACGTCAACTTTTGCTTGGCTTTTTGCTAAGCTAAGAGTTCTAAATATAGTATATTTCTCATAAGGGCTTTGCTTCCGACCCTTGATCATTTTGATCATCCTTTCAGCATCTTTTTTTTCAGCTCTAAAGTTATGTTTTTTGCAATGTGATAATCAGAGCCAGGCATAATATTCCATGTACGGTTATACCACAGATTACTAAAATGGTATCATGTTATTGCCAATTTTCTTTTCAGTGAATCAAATCATAGGCTTCTCTTCTTTTCTTTTCTCCCTCCCCCTCCCCTTCTACCCAGCAGCTGCTTCCCGAGGCCAAAGTCCTATTGGAGCTTTATGCTTAGGTAACTGGTCAATTTTAGAAGCAGCTAAACTCTTTACTGGTTTGCATAATGAGGTCTTTAAGAACACTTTGTACACACATTCATCTGACTAGTGCAACAGCCTACATCAGTTTTGGGAAATGATACAGTGACACAGATTTGTCCTCCTTCTATCAGTCCAGATACTTTGATCTTCTCTCATGCTCCATGGTACAGTATTTTGATTTGCTGACCCTCAACAGAATTTCAGTTAAAATCAATGTTCATCTAGTTATACAGCATTTCCTCAATAATAATGTGTAAAAAAAAAACTCCCTCCAGCTGAGGACCAACAGAATATTTTCTCACTCATGTTCAGTTACAGATGGCTTCATTATGTCATGATTTCTTCACTTGTTTCTTCTTAAAAGAAATTTTCCAGTGTCATAACTCCAAGATCCTTTTCCCAGACAGTCACCAGCAGCTAGACCCCACAAGTGTATACGTGAAATTGATAACACTTTTACACTTGCTTCCAGTGAGTCAATACTATAATTTTAATGCTGTTCCTCCCACTTTGCTGTACTTGATATTTAGAGGAGTGTACTTTTAATGGATTGGAGAAACAGGATTAATGAATGCAGACTTTTTTTTTTAATATGTTGTTCAGAAAGCATTTAGTGGAAAGAAAATGCCCACAAGAAGCTAAATATTACACAGAATATTGAAAATGATTTGAACTACGGGCATGCACAATAACAAACAGGAAAACCTTTATATCAGCTGTTAGCTAACATTTGAAAACCAAATGAAGCAAACTTGGAAAATAATGTACCAGATGGAACAAAAATTCATACCAAGGGAATAACAGTGGTGCTTTATCTGTCATTTTGTTGCAAGTATATTCTTATTGGCAATTAAATGTGGGTGTGACCAAGAATTGTTATGCATACAACAGATATCATCAAAGTAAGTTCCATTTCATTTACCAGCCCCATTGTTGGAAAAAAAAGATGTAAATAGATTTGAACATCTTCTTTGTGTCTCTTTTGACTGTTATAAACTAGAATGGGAAATGAATTCAAGTGGTCTCAGTAACATAGGTATAACTTAGCATTTTAAAGAAATCATTTTATATGTTGGATGAGCAAGCCTAAAATGATGACACTTAACAATACTGAAAGACATTGTAAGATTAACCACAATCTTCTTCAGACTATTCCCATGCTAAGATTATTGTTATGTACCCTCCATTTTTGGTAAAGCAATCTAAGTAGCTTAGAAAAAAATCAAATCAAATACAAAAACTAAAAAGAATTAATAATATTAAAATACAGTGACTTAAAAGAAACTGGCCATGACATTGTAAAAACATTATTTTTAAATCTTAAAAGTATGGAGAAATAAATTATCTGATTATCTGATTTCTTTTAACAATGAGATGAAATGTATGAGATCTCTGACATGAATATTTCTCCTTGGGTAGGATCATATGGGGGTAACCTGCTCCTTCGCTGTTAAGGCTTTGAAGTCTATTGTTTTAAATATAGATAAAGATCAGAGTTATGATTATCAGCAGCAGCAGCTTTTATTGCAGTTCACAATCCATAACGCACAAGATCAGGGTTATTTGTTCTGATCACTAGGCCCCAGCTGGATTTTAGATGAATAACTGTTACTTTATAATTGTTATTGTTATTCTTGATGATAATAGCCAACATACATTGCATAGCAGTAGTTGAGTGTGGAGCTAACAGTGGCATGCATGATTGATTCTAGGTGTGTCTTCTGTATATTGTAGCTGGTGAACAAACTGCATGATGAAAGATAGTTTTGGCTGCTGCTGTAACTTGTCAATTTCCTGTCCAGGAATAGGTCCATCTTGAATAACTATTTCTTCAGGAAGAGTGCAATCTCATCTGATTGTACAAGGTTCTTTTTGTTGTTGTTTTTCTCCAAGGAGAGTGCAATTCCATCTCGGATGGGCTGAACAACTTCTTCAAGATCATAACAAGTGAACTACTGACCAATTGTGGCACTATTATAGCTTGCTCATATCCTTCCACTCCTGAACTAAGACCAAACATTGGTATATGATCTCCATTGGAAGTCATAATGGAGATGCTGAAATACATGGAAGACAAGATGAAACTTAGAGACAACATGGAAAGCAAAGGTCATGTCATGGAACAGCACTCTTTCAGCACCAACTTCTGGGCTGGCCCTCTATGAATAACTCCTAAGAAGCATTGTTTACAACCCCATACAACAAAGGTGATTCTGAGTCAGAATGACAGGATGCAATGGCATGGCTGATACTATTAGAGAAGTTCATGTATAAATTCAACACATAACATTTTCCTCTTCAGTATTTTCAGAAAATGCTGTACCTGTTAATATTCTGATAGGCAGTAAAGAACCATTGCCCAGGAGAGCTTATGAACATCAAGAACTGCTGGCTATTCTTTGGGTTGTTTTAAGATATAGATGGTAGGGAAGTCGGATAATATTTTATTATGATTATAATTCTGATGTGCTTTCACCTATTTATTTATATGCTGTTATTTCCCCACCACAACCCATATTCAAGACAGCCTTCTTTTCTTTTGAATTAGTTTTTTTAACTAGTTTTTTAGCCATCTTGATCTTTGGGACTTAAAAACTGATACAACAGAAAGGAAGGAAGGAAGGAAGGAAGGAAGGAAGGAAGGAAGGAAGGAAGGAAGGAAGGAAGAGAAAAAAAGAAAGAAAGAAAGAAAGAAAGAAAGAAAGAAAGAAAGAAAGAAAGAAAGAAAGAAAGTAGTACAACTCAATACTTGAAAATATTTACCCACTCCTAGCCATTTTGGAAATTAGTCTGACGTTCAACATGAATTTTCATACGGAATGTTTTGGCTGATTGCATCTCCTGCTTCCATTCCAACTGGAAGTGTTGTTGTGTCCTCCGAGGGAAAAAAAAAATAGCTAGGCACAGTCACATCACACCTAAACCACATTAGCTGGTTAGAGCCCCTCCCTTCAAATTTCAGCTGCCATAGCTGTGGTTTCATAGTGGGAAGGAGAGGAGCCAGAAACTGCTGGACTTCTTTCTGACACAATCTTTTGCCCTCTTCTTCTTCCCTTGCAAACAGATGTGAAGCAGAAGTTGCTAAAGCTTTGGAGCAATTGTCTGAAGTTCTGCTGAAGCTGTAGAAAGCCTATGGTGTGCTTCTATTAAGAAACACATAAAAGAGTAAGGAAATTATGTGCTGATTCTCCTTCAACCCATTTTAATTAGCTTTATAAAAAAAATCAGTTAAGAAGTGTTGCTTTGTTGTCAGCAGAGATTTTAATGTTGCAGGGAAATGAAATTGCTACTCAATGTATAGAAGGGTTTTTTTATTAAAAAAATAAAGAAAATGATGTTTTCCCTTGTTTGCATTACAACCACATAATAACTTTGCATAATCACTGCAGCAAGTGGTGAAAAAGACAGGAAATGAGCAAAACCTGCCAAGTCCACAGGGAGAATGAAGCCGTTGCAGTGAATTCTTCCAGCACTGCACCATTTAGTTTACTCTTTCCTATGCAGATGGATTATATTTACCACAGACCACAGACAGTAGCTAAAGAAAGAGCTCAAAAATCCAGATGTCTTCATGTGGGCTAGTTAGCAGATATTTTTCAGAAAAATAAAAAAAAATAAAAAAAATAAAAAAGTGTTAGTATTTCATTTTAAAATATATATGATTTTACTATTTTCCCCTTCTGTCTGAGCAACCAGATGGCATAAGCCTTTCAGAACAGGAGGTGTTTATACTTCCTATCTTGCTCACTCTTTTGGATTTAAGGTAGAAAGAAGAGATTTTAATTATTCTCTTTGGAGACAAGGGAGAAATGCTGAGGACTCTCAAACAAAGCAAATGAGATAGAAGCTTGCCAGTTCCTTTCTTCAGGGCCACCCTTTTACTTTTCACAGTCCTCCTCCCCACAAAATTTATCCATTGATTGCCTGGTCAATGAGCCATAGTGCTAATGAGGGGCTAGCAAGGGGCTGTTCATGCTTAAGACAGGAATCTCACTTTCCTTGGACCTTTTATTGCCACAGTCACTGTTACTACCACAGCCTGCTGATCTTTCACTGCACTCCCCTCTACCCTTCTTCCAGTGTATTATATATTTTGTTGTCATGCATAGCAAGTTGCCTTCAACACTTTCTTGTATTTAAGATTTTGGCTTCTTCTGTCTACCAATGTAGATACCAATTCTCTTCTGAGCTTATTGAAGGTGTCATATGAGTAGGGAAGCAGAGGACAGTGAGAGAATCCAGATTTCCAAATCTGGTTTAGGAACATTTTTGGAGCAGCATCTTCATCAATCAAACCATAAGAGGACTTGTCTGAAGTTGCTCACTTCTCTCCCAAATTAGCATGCACTATTGTGCTCCAACACTCAGTCCTCTTCTGAGCCCTGCAGTCTATCCTATGAAATATGTGTTGGGAGAGAGGCTAAACAGGGAAAGAGAACGTGCTGATGGAGGCCTGTACCTCTTGCCCTTGTACCATTTACCACTTTAAAAGCACAGATTTATGTTACATATTACTGGGATACAGTTGCCTTTGAAGAAACAAGGGCAATTTCCACATGGCGTCTCAGTCCCATGATGGGTATGCAATGGCAGTGATCCACGAGTCTTGCATTCGCACAAGATTGTCACAGTCCCACTGCCACCCCATTCCCACCCATTGTGATTGTGGGATATTCACTTAATGGAAAAAATCTGTTCAGCACCCACCATCACGTTATACTCCCATCATCCCCAGCTATGCGGAGAGGGAGAAGAGCAATCATGTGCTTCCTTCCCTAGTGCAGCATGAGGAAGAGGCTGGCTGTACTGCGGAAGGAAGAAACATGTCACTCACGCTCGCTTTCAGAGGGAGCTGGCCAGGTGCAGAGGGGAGCAGTCCCATCATGCTTCCTTCCTGGCAAAGGTGTTGCCAAGACCGTAACAGGACATAGGTGGCAGTAAGGTGTGGAAATGGCCAAGATTTCAATCAATATGAGAAATAACTTTGGCCTCACTCTCAGTGAAACTTCAAGTGATTAATCAAATAAGAAAAATAGTAAGTTTCCTGTAATATTAACATACATATACCAGAACTGACTAATCTGTGACTCTTCCTTCCTCTCTATACTTAAACAGAGCAATTGTGCATTTGATCATCCTATGCATAACACCCTGAGGGCTGAGTTAGACAGCAACGTGGTCACTTTATTTGCTTTTTTGATAGGGGTATTACCTCAAATAGTGAAAGATATCAGTTTTTCAGAGCACAGGATTTTCCTCATTTATGTACCTTGCATTTGTGAATGTTCATTAAAGGTAAACACAGACTTGTTTTGCAAGTCTGATTGATGTGTTACATATCTCATGTAAAATCCTATTGTGAGAAGGAAAATGGGTCAACTATAGGGAATGTATATTACCCTTAACAACTAGATTGACCCCAATTTGTAGGTGTCAACATGAGTTGTGAGAACTCTTCCATAATGAGAACTCTTCATAACTTCTGTTCAACCGCTTGGCAGAGAAGCTCATGCTAGACCTCCGAAATCATTTTTTTCTGCATTGGAAAAATAAGGTTCAGTTTTCACAACTACTTTACCTGTGATAGAAAGCCCCCCAACCAGTCTTATGGCAATATTTTCCTTGCAATAAAGTGTTGATGTAAAATTTCCACACAAGTTCCCAAGGTATGATTTGAAGGCTCATTATGTACTATGTAGCTGATAGACCAATTCAGCTCTTGAAACCATCTGGAACAGTCGCCTTGATAATCCCAGACATGCCTGAGGCCTTTTCATCTGGAGCAGAACATTTACCTTGATGGCTCCCATGATGTAGAATATTCTTTCCCATAATGTTAGACAGACTCTTAACATTCTTGAACGCATACCTATTTTTGTCAGCCTTCAAAGTACAGTTCAGCCTGCCATGTATTCTCTTTTATTTGAAACAATGTATATTGTCTTTCTCTGTTGTTCTTGTTGTTATTGGCTGACATCCTGTTAGTAGCACGCACATATGTAAGCCACAGTATGTGTGCAGGATGAGTTACTCGCCACAGGACAGCAGACTAATTCTACTGACATTGTTGGGAGCAGAGCTGCATATGCAGCAATGTGGAGTACTGTAGTTGCACATTAAACATTGAAGTTGCATATTGCACTTTGCAGTTGTGCATTTTGCACATGACATAATGGCACCCAGTCATGACATGTGTTGTGGAATGTTTCTGCTCTGTATGTGAGTTGTTTAATGTTGGTGTTGCTTATCTCTGCATGCAGATAGTTACACTAGGCTAAAGAGATTTTGGACTGCAGCCACTGTATGCTTTATTATTTCAGTGCTTAGAAATGCTTAGATGTCAGCAATTTGAAAATAGTTTCAAATAAGTGAATAATAAATATTGCAACATTGGAGAAGTAAAGTAGATGTGACCATTGCTTAAGCTGTAGTTGTTGTGTGTCTTCAAGTCATTTCCTAAGGCAAACCTATCATGGGGTTTTCTTGGCAACATTTCTTCAGAGGGTGTTTTGCCTTTATCTTCCTCCAAGACTGAGAGAGTACGACTTGCGCAAGGTCATGCGGTGGATTTCTATGGATGAGTGGGTAATTGAACCCTGGTCTCCAGAAGTATAGTCCAACCCTCAAACCACTACATCATGCTGAGTCTCTGATCTGTAGGCCACCTATTCAAAATCCCATGTATGTGAAGTAAGAGAGCCAGCACAGCGTAGTGGTTTGAGCATCAGACTACAACCCAGAAGACCAGGCTCTGACTCTCTGCTTGGTCATAAAAACCCGCTGGATGACCTTGGACATGTCACACACTCTCAGCCCCAGAAAAGCCTATGATAGGTTCACCTTAGGGTTACTTTAAGTCAGAACCTGAAGTCACACAACAACAACAACAACAACAACAACATGTGAAATAACTTTTAAACAGATATTACTTCTGACGATTGTATGTGGTTGCTGTTGAGTGGAAGATGAAACAAAGAAGATCACTCCATTGGCTATATTAGGATCAATTATTTTTTGATTCCTAGAACAATCTTGCCTGCAGACATTTCCTGATGGAATTTTTTCATAATGGAATAAGAATTTTTGAGGTATCTGACTTTTTTTGTTTTCCTGTCCCTTCCCTTTACTTCTTCGCACTTTCATATTGTCTAGATTATACAGAAAGGATCTGTGACATGTTTAAAAATTTTGAACACTTAGAATGATAATAACGATAGTTCTGTTATGTATATTATTGCAAAACTTGAGAATTTGATTGCTTCACAAATGGAACACTTTCCAACTTTTTTTAAAAAAAGATGAGTTTACAACAGGGCTGTCCTCACTTTCCCATGATATCTGACTTGTATTTGGAATCTTTGGCATGTGCAGTTAGGCAAAATCTGACAACCTTTGGATTCAGACACTGAATACATGAATATAAGGCAGTGTTATACGTTTGTGATCTTTTACTGTTTATTGCTAGACTGGAATTTTCTTTGTTGCAACTGATAAATCAATACATTTAGAACCTTTGAGGTTATGGCTGATGGAACAAATGCTTAAACTCATTAGTTTGCCAATCAGCTTGGAAAGTGGACATAATTTTCTAAATTTCAGTTTGTATCATAAGGCATATTTCCTGACTCATACAAAAAAATGGAAAATACAGCCCAATTCAGATATTCCTCTTTGGGCAATCTTGGAATCAACTTACTTGGAATCTCTTTTCAGCTGGATTGTCTTTGGTTCTGTTCAGGCAAAGAAGAAAGGGATGACACTTCCTGTGATTTCTGCTACCTGGGTGACTTGGTGTACAATTTCTTGCCAATTGCAATTTGGTATGTATGGCCAGACTAAATTAATGCTATAAAATAATGCTAAACTAAAATTTGCAAGATTTTTTTCCCAGAAGAAATGAATTGATAATGAGTATATATCCATTTCTTCTGGAAAAGAAACTTGCAAATTTTAGTTTAGCATTATTTATGTATTTATTTATTTATTATCAAATGGATTGATCAGTTTTAGGTACAGATCTAGAATTCATGCCATTTATAATCCCCATGGGTGAAGCAGAGCAGCATTTACAACTGCAACATTATTTGGTGTCTAAGCATACGCCATCACTTCTAAAAGCTTCAGCCATTTTGCTGCACTAGAAGGATTAATTATATCCTCAGAGAAACTGAAACCAACAAGTTTTGTTTATTTGTTGGAAAGTACCAATTTTCATATTAATAAATGAGAGGAATTTAGAGTTAGATTGTGGAGAACAGCTCTGGTTTCCACATCTAACATTTATTAAGATTTAAGATTATGTTTGGTTGAGCAAAACAAAGTGTTGGGTATATTAGATACCATTACCCCTGTTTAGAAATAAATTGTCTATTTCAACTAAATGTTGTGAGTGTAATGCATCTAATGCTTCCCTGTATCATATGAAGTGAATGTGTTCTGTGATTGGATGTATTATAATGTATCAGTTTTGCAGTGGACAAGTCTTTGGCATTTGTAAATTGAGATGTACTTTTAAATTATATCTCTAAAACATGGGACTTAACTAATCATCCACACTGTGAGATAGGCAGTGTGGACTAGTGGCTTGAGTGTTGGATTAAGAAACTAGAGTTCAAATTCCTATTTAGTCATGGAAACCCACTGGGTGTCCTTGGGCAAATCATACTCTCACAACCTCAGAGAAAAGGCAACCACATTCCCCTTTGAACAAATCTTTCCAAGAAAACCAGCTTTGCCTTAGTATCCCCATTGGTGGGAAAGAACTTGAAGACACACAACCACACCTTGGTTGGATCCTGTGTGCTTTTACTGTTGCTAAAATATTGACATTTCAAGACTGAAGTAAAATGAATAGTCAATGGTCGGAAGATCTCATTGCTTTAGCTACTCATGCATTTGTATTTTATAGAAACAACTTCAGGAACATTTATGTTTTTGAAATAACATCATCTTATACAAATCTATATCCCACACTCACATGGTTTGTACTCCCCTTCCATTTTTTCTCCTATTTTCTCTCTTTACTTTGTACCTGTACTTCAAAAAATCAAAATAAATTTTTTTAAAAGGTTTATTTGGTAACATCCTTAAGATGTTAAGGTAAGAGTTCTAAAATGGACTTGTCATACATCCCAATGTCATTCAGTCACCGGGGCACTTCATTACCATTGAAAGGTCTTTGTGATTCTGTTAAAGTGCAATTGCAATCCCAATTTGAGATGAGATACACATACAATTTATTACAAACTGAAATTATTCCCCAAATGCTACTGAAGTTCCCAGACTTTTCCAAGTTCTTCCTGCTTGTGTAGCACACTCCGTCTGTTTCACCAGTTGTTGTCTTTGAAAAACTATGTGTAATTTAACACTCAGAACATCGTCTTGGATTTTCTCCCATTTCTTCTAGGGGATTAATAATCCCTCTGTAGCCTTTGGTAATGCTTTAAAAAGCATTTATGAAAGCAAGGGAACATGTAAATACTCTAAAGTATTTTATTTTCTCTTGTCAGTACAGAATTATCCTGTCTGTGCACAGCTAGCTGCTGCATTTATTATGCTCAATAATTATGCCTCTATTTTTAGGTAACGAAGCAATCAATGATTCAGATAGAAATACTAAAAGGCAATCTATCTTTTTTAAAATGCTCTTCTCTCATAAACACACACACACACATGCACAAACACAATTTGCCAAAGAACTTGGAAATAAAAGAAACATAACATTTGGCAATAGCACAAAACCATCATTAAAATATTTTTCATTTGAACCTTTTTGTAAAAAACTCCACTGTTACCCTGTTTACTGAGGGTCCTGGGAAGAACACCTAAATAACCTTACAATTACAAAAGATGGGGAAATTAGTCAAGAGCACTGGTTGGCACTGCAAGAGGCAGGGTAACACAGCAGGATCTTGTAACCCAATGTTTACGGGGTCAGGCCAAGTCAAAAAGCAAACCGTGTTGGAAATTAATGAATGATCTTTATTAAATACAGGCACACAACATAAGCAACACACGCACACAGATAACTAAGGAAAATAAAGGTTTGAGTTGGATAGCGGTATTTTGAGAGGGATAGTTGATTCAGGTGATACAGAACCTTTTCCTGGAGTCTGGAAAGAAGATAGAGAGCGGTGCTGGGGTGCGATGTAGCTCAGCATGTGGGGCGGAGGGGAAGCTCGCCAAGCAAAGTGGCAGCAAGACGGTCTGGAACTCCGGAGCGATCCAAGAAAGGTCTCAGAATCAGGGGTTTTTATAAAGGGAAATGTGACTGCAGGCTATGCCATACTTGGGGAAAACAATGCATTTTAGGAGTGGAACAAAGCTTTGGAAAGGTCAGAATTTAGCATGATTGAGTTAAGTACAAATTGACAAAGAGGTAGACAGTATGCAAATGCAGAGTGCTTGGCATTTGAGTATCCAGCTTGCCAAGTTGCCTGCTCAGGGCAGGGAGTCCTTTGTAAACAGCGTGCATACATAATGACAGTGTTTGCAGAGAGGTCACCTAAAGCAAAGATCTGGCTATTTCTGGCCTGCCTGGGTGGAGAATGGAATGTCCTGCAATTAGTGGCCGCGCCTAGTCTGTGCTTGTTTGGGGGCCTCACAAACACGTGGAGAGGGGTGGTAGAAGAGAGCCAAATTATTGATATCAAAATGATATCTAGGGGTATCTCCAAGGAGGTCTAACCTGCAGTAACACCACATATTCAAAGACTTAAAATTTACTTTTAAAAAGTACCTCAATCCAGATGCAGCTTTAACTCCCATTATTTATTTACCATTTCATTACAATAACGATTTTCTTTTGCATTACTGAAACTTAACTAAGTAGTTACTTTCAGGTTGCAATACAATGTAATCACATTGCATCAGTCACTGCATAAAGTAATTGATTCCAAGAATTATTATAAGTAGGTATTTCAAAGCACTGGCCATATTAATTTCTAGGTGTGATGTCATGATACAAGGGGAACTTAAAACTGATTGTGTGTGAGAGAGTTGGGCAAGTACATGAAAAACGAACATCTGTATGAAACAAGACCTGTGCAGGATCACTGGAGTCATGGGCACATTTGTAAAATTAAGATGAATTTGACCTGACATATAAGAAAAATTAATCTTGTTCTTCCTTATGTTTCATACCAATGGCAGTCTGTATATGCATGTGTCCCTTAATCAGTTTTTTTTTAATTACACACAATTAAATTGAGTGAAGGGTGAGTTACAACCAGAAAAATTCTCAGACAAAATGAGTTTAAAACTCCTGGATAAAGAATTTTCTTGTACCCCCCCCCCAACCAGGACTGTTGACAACAATAGATAAAATGGTTCTCTTGTGAATTCATACCTATCATTAAAGTTGGAAATATCTTTTGAAGTGCATGGATAAACTATAAAGCAAACCAAGAAAACTTTTCTAGTGGGGGCTATTTTTGAAGCAGAGATAGTGGAATTATCCAGCTGATAAGCTATATCCAGCAGCTTCTCTTTTATCTGACTTTTACCAGATTCCCACCCTAAAGTCTTTAGATGAATATCACAAAAAACTAACTGGGCTATAAGAGGAAGAATATATCCTTTCATTTCAGGATATGTAGGTATATAAAAATGAGCCAATTCTCTGAAAAGAAGCTTCTATCAAAAATCAAGAATTAAAAAAGATGCCACAAACTAAACAGGAACAATAGGTGATTTATATTAGTATAACCTAAGAGGAGTTGAATTGGTAAGTGTTAATAATAATTTCAAGAACCTACTTTAGACTTATTCCAGACTTCCTTATAGTTGGCTCAAACACAAGCCCCACAAAAAAAGTTGTGCCAATTTCTTTCTACAAAGCTCCTGCCCTGAAGTAATCATACACTCACTTCTTCTACTTCAGAAACACAATAAAATAGGCATAGATCACAACATTAGTAGAAAGAGATTAATGAGTTTAAGACAGAAACTTACTTGGATTGCCTTTATAGTAGAAGGAGGAAACATAACTATTATGGTTATGTTAAATAATAATTTAGAATCATTTTAATTGCTAAAACCCTTACCAGTATGAAGCTGAAAACTGCCACCTGTGATTTTATTCCCTCTTTCCTTTGTCCATATTTTGAACCATCAGAGAAGAAAGTAGTTGCATGAATGTTTGAATATTATATTTCTCAACCAGCCCCGCCCTCCACCAAAAACTTTTTCTTTTGCTTTCTCTTCCTCCTCTCTGATGATCTCTTCCCCTTAATCTGCCCCTTTTCTTTAGTTTACTGAAGATCTCAGTAAAAAATCCTAGAGTTACAAACCACAAAACTTCCATTTCTTGGGACAGATAAAGCACCTCTCTGAAATGTGCGGATAGAGTAGTGGAGGACCACCTACTGCTGGACTTGAAGTCCAACAATATTTGCAAGGCTGCATGTTTCTCACTCTGCTGTGCCATCTGCTTGTTAGAGAACTAAGATAAATCCTTCTGCCCCATCTTTTATATAGGGAGTGGAAAAAACAACAATGGGATTAAACATACTATCCAGATGCACCCTTTTTGTAAATTAAATATATCCTCAACATATACAGTAATATCAACTTTCCACATTTCTAAGAATACATTTTCTTGAAGATGGTATATATAAAATACATGTTCATGCACAGCTAAAACAGTAAGCACTTCTCATCATAGAAAGATAGAGGGCAAATGTTTACCTTGAATTATAACTATCTAAAAATTCCATTAAATCAGCAAAAGATAAACATCCATAGAACATTGCTCATTTTAGCTAAGCTAGAAGAGGGGTTGTTTTTGAACAAAATATCAACCTATAAACAAGCAGTGTTGCAAGCAGTAAACTATACTATAGACTATTATTTCCTTTTAAATAATTTATTCTGAAACATACAATAAAAAGCAAAGTCCACATTCTGCTTTTATGAATCTGAAGTCTGTATTTGCTATCATTTTAGAAGGTAACTTTGGAGAAAAGTTTGATACCTTACAAACTGATAACTGGTTATTTCATTATCCAAAAGCCTTAGAAAACACTTGTATTTTTGGTAGAGTCTGGGTCAGTTCCTATAAAGATTCTCCCTTTCTTCCCCTCTCCCCATTCCCCACTCTGTTAGTGAAAAACTATGTTTGCACTTTGAATTCAGTTCAGGGGGAAGCGGGAAAAGATGGAAAGAAAATAGGATATTTGAAAAGCAGCTGACAAAATGGGATGATAGAGGATGAATCAGGACAGTTCCCTGTCAAATCAGGACAGCAGGAGGTTTAAGTACTCCTTCTGATGTTCCATCTTTCAAATGTGTAATAGTGTACCCTTCTGCTAAGGTGTTCTTTTGAAGACTGCAAGCCAATGCACAAAAAAGGATACAATTGAGACATTCATTAAAAAAGGGTGCCATCTGAAGAGGAATGTGCTACACATAGATTAGACAGAGCCTTATTCTTAGAAATTCTCTTAGAGCAATCTGATAGACCAGCATAAGATGTCTATGGTAACTCTATTGTTCTTATTCTTGTTTCAGCTTAGAACCATAAAAACATCCCACACATTTTGTTTGAATAAATTATCCTTATAAGAAATTATAAGTACCTTGAGCTTCCATTTTTTTTCTTTTTCCAATCACTTTCAGCCTTCCAATTCTACATATTACTGGAAAATGTGTCTTCTCAAAATCAGTCTATTTTGTTTGCATGAAAATATATGCATAGAGTTTAACTGTGACCTGTACAAAATGGCATTTGCAGTTTGGCCACACTTTTGCAGTTATACAAATAAAGCGGGGACCATGGGACATGGCTAAAAAATATTAGCTATTTTAAAACGGTAATGAAAATGGTGAAGGGGGACAATAGTGAAACTTTACACCCTCTTGAAAACCCCATTTTCCCTGAAGATGACAAAACCAGAGAAATAGCAGGTAGATGTGTGCTTGTGTGTGTTGGTTGGTTGATTTTGTTGGATTATAACAGAAGGAAAAGATGGTCCCAATTCTGCTCTTTTCCACCCAATTAGGTGATGCTGTTTATACAACTTTGAGTCAACGGTAATTTATTGGCATTATTTGCATATATTGTTTGCTTCTGAGTATAGTAAATCTAGTTGGGAGCCTAAAGAATTTAAGACAAGATACAGTTGGCCTTCCATGTCTCTGGGTTTAACTTTCATGGATTTGATTATTTCCAAATTTCTCCAACCTCTCCACCGATTCTTCAAGCACTTCTTTTCCGGAGGAATCTTCTTCTTAGTAGCTCTAATTAGGCCACACAACCCTTTAAAAACCTGCCTCTAGTTCTCCTCCTTCTCCTTCACTAGCCACTACCTGGACAGCTTAAGATGGATTGCAACGCCATTTCTCAGCACCATGAGCCTTCTCCTAATGGCTCCATAGACCCAAGGAAGGATGACAGGCAAGAGAGGAAGTATACAGCCACCATTCCGAACCACCTCTGTTCCTTCTCCTTTCTCTGACCTGTTTTGGACTCTGAATGTCCACTTTCACTGCCATCCTAGTGAATGTGGAGAGTCAATTGTATATGGCCTTCCTTCCCCAAAGCTAGCCATTTCCTTTTGATTTTAATATCTTTTAAACTGATAATAAAATGAATAAATATTAAAAAATAGAAATATTATATATACTATGTTATTTGTAGGTATATATGTTTATTGAAGCGATTAAAATTAAACTGAAAAGAAAAATAAAATAAGCAAAAAGTTTCAGCTTCTTCATTCAGTTGTTAGAGATGAAAGTGAGCTGGATGCAAGGTGGCAGTTCAAAGCACTCTTAAAATTTCTGGTACTAAGGATTTCATGTAAAGCTTGAATCCCTTCAGGATGAAATATGCTGATGTAAAGAGACAAAATGTCTAGTGCAACCAGTATAATATCTTTACGAAATTAATACTGTTGATTTTTTAAAAAAATCTGAGTTAGAAATCATTACTGCTTTGGATAGATGATGGGATGATTTCTACCAAGTTCTATAAATTTAAATCAGCATATAGAGAGAGCCTCTTTTGGCTGTATTATCATCTGAGACTACAGGGCATCCTGGATAGTTGGCTTTGTCCATAAAAACACTCAGCACTGGAATTTGGAATTGTAAGGAGATCAGCTCTCTCTCTCTCTCTGTCTTTTTCTTTTATTTCCATTTTCTTACTTCCTAACTTCACCTAGTACCAGTTTTTCTTGTATCTCTTATGTTTCTCTTTTCCCCTTTTTTCTTTTTTAACCATTCCCAGCAGGGTTCTCCCTCTATTTGTATTTCCTTTCATTCCATTTTCTCCTATTTAATACTCTTTATTTTGTTGGCCATCTCCATTTTTTTCATTTTTCCTACTTCTTTTGTTTTAGTCATTTCTGTTAAGAACCTTACTTCACTGTACTTCTGTATTTAAACTCATGTTAAAAATGTACTTTTCTATTTGGTTCCATTCTTCTTCATTTGAACTTTGATTTCCTCCTTTCATCATCATAGTTAGTTTATCCATCTCTCTGTATTCCATCACTTTTAATGTCCATTCCTCTATTTTGGGAATTTGATTATTTTTCCACATTCTTGCGAATATAATTCTGGCCACCGTAATCATATACAAAATTATCCTCCAAAAGTTTCTTCTTTTTTCTTTGTCTATCCTCTGTATTCTATTCAAAAGAAATAATTCTGGTATTAGTGGGATACTTGCTTGTAGCATCTCTGACATTATCTCTTGAATTTTTTTCCAGAAAATTTTAGCCGTATCACAAGTCCACCAAACATGATAATTAGTACCATTCTCTCTACTGCATTTCCAACATTTATTCTCTTTCGTTTTGTATATCTTATTTATTTTTGCCAGGTCTAGGTGCCATCTATACAACGTCTTCAAATAATTCTCTTTCAGGTTTTGTGCAGCTCTAAATTTTTGTGTATCTAACCAACTTTTCTCCCAGTATTCTAAAGGTATCTCATGTCCTACATTTTGTGC